>SKCR01034680.1:0-79839 GCA_019454045.1 Zanthoxylum bungeanum
ATAAAAGGACATATCCCAAAATGTCTGCTAATTGTGGCAAACGGGATCGCAGAAGCGTGACTGCCGTTTGGACAAAGCAGACATGAAGGAATTGAAGACGAGCAAGGCTCTGACTTCAAATATTTGTCAACATATGCTCACTACTAGTATTGAAATTGGATTTTAAATACTTAGTGTGATACATAATATATATAAATATATATTGATGTTCAGAATCTATTTTGAACAGGATACTGACATCAATTGAGATTTATCTATGAATTGGAAACGGGACGAAAGTCGCTGTTTTAACCGTAGATACCTAAATTTAGGAACTACCATCGGGTGTGTACCTAAGTTAGGAAATTGTTATAATGTAGCTAGTTTGACTAGATACATTATCTCTATATCAATGTTCAACCCGCTGCGGGTGAACCTTTATATTTTAAAACACTTGTTTTATTATATAAAGATGATATTGAGATAAACACATTAGATGTGAATAACATAATTTATATTTTGAATATAAATATTTCTCAAATATATAACATGACAAATAAATAGCTCAAACTGATTTGATCAGTTAAGAAACTTAAATGTGGCATTGTTGTCTGGGACACAATTTAAACAAGACTCGTATATCCACACTTTTGAAGAGTGGGTACTAGGACTAATTTGATTCTATTCGAATAAAGTCTACGAATCTAGTTTATTGGGCAAAGTGCCTAAAACACTATTTACTTGGTAAAAGTGTCAGTGCCACCAATCTGTTAGCCCTAGTTCATAGTGAAGCAAGTGGGCCAATGTCTAGCTAGCCTAGATGTGGATATGAATATTTCGTGACCTTTACGGATGTGGCATCACTTATGGTTATGTGTTTCTTTTAAAGAACACAAATCAGAAACTTTTAGAGTCTCGACACGAAATAGACAAACAGATCGGCTAAAGTATTAAATTGTCACGGTAAGGCCGTGATGGAAAATACTTAATCAATGAATTACTCACATACATGAGAGAGTATAGTATTCTTTCAATGAGGACTCCTCCCGGAACACGTCAGTTTGACGGTGTGTCCGAAATGAGAGACCGAATTTTGTTGGACATGATAAGGTTAATCATGAGTCGCTCTGAGCTACCATTTCCTTCAACGGATACGCTAAAAGGTGCAGAACTTATTTTGAATAAGGTTCCATAAATCTCTGTTTTACAGATAAAATATTAGATATGAACAGGAAAGAAACTGGGTTTCACATTCCTGAATATTTGGGTATGCTAGGCATATGTTTGGTTGATACCAAACTAAAACCCAAATTGGATAAGTGCCAATTGTAGGTTATCCTAGGGATACCATAAGTATTGTACTTATACAACTCACGAGAGAACAATTAGATTGTTGCTCACCATGTGGTTTTCCTAAGAGGAATACCAATATGCAGTGGTAAGTGAGAGGATAGTAAAACTCGATGAAAATCGGAGTAATACTATTCCTGGCACCGAGTCCTAATGGAACAAAAATAGTTCATCAAGGATGAAACTATACCAATAATCTTCAAATACACAAGAACAACGTATGTCAGAGAGAATCAGAAAACAACATGGGGTATGGGTTTCTGATCTCACCTCATAAAGATGTCTATCTTTTGAGGAACACGAACTGACTACGTATAAGGTAGTGAACAAGGTATCGACTCCCTATTATGGCAAAGTGCCAGGATATCCGAATTGGATTCCATGTAAATCAACTATATTAGACACTAGTTGAAGTACCGCAAGGCATTGTGCCTATTGGTATTTATAAGTCGTCAAGGAAGACGTACATGGATGGCAACATACCAACGTACTAAGCTAGGCTTGTAGCGAAAAGGTAGAGTTATCAACATTGTGTTGATTACGACGAAACCTTTTACCTGTTGCCACGGCAAATCCATTTCGACAAAGCTTGCTAATGTTGCATGTTTCATTCATGAAATGTGGCAGCTGAATGACAAAACCGCTTTCCTTAACGGAAACCTTTTGGAGGATGTTTACAACATCCTGACGGTTTTGTCGAACCATAACAAGCAAACTAGGTTTGCAGGTTATTCGATCCATGTTTGGATTGAAGCACGCATTAGGTTCTTGGAATTATCGTTTTGATGTAATCATAATAGTTTATGATTTAATTCAAAACGAAAATTGATTCTTGTGTATATAAGGAGGTTAGTGGGAGCGCACTGACAGTGAATGTCCTGAGTAATGATGATATATCATTTCTTGGAAATGATATTCCCATAATAATAATCGGTGAAAGCTTGGCTTTCATGATAACGACTATAAGTCGTAACAAAGGTACTATACAATAGTATAATGGAACAGTGAGCTGGAAATCTTCCAAGCAAGATACTGTTACCGAATAAACAATAAATACGGGTTATTGCTGCATCTGAGGCAGCAATAGAAGCCATTTGGGTCGATAACAAATCTAATTAGATTAGATATAGTTCTGTTAGCAGCTGAGCTAGGCGTCAGCACATGCTAAAGAATTAATGGTCTCATCGACGATCCAGATACTTATTTTGATAATCATCTGATTCATTCGGATCATACATCGTGGCGATGTGATGATCGAATAAATCGCATCAACGATAATAATGCAAATCCGCTGACGAAGACCTTTTCTCAGCATTTTGAGCCAACCGTACATAGTTCGGGTGTTAAACACTCGAGTGACTGGCTATAGGCCAAGTGGGAGATTGTTGGACAATTATGACCCATAGCGTCACTATTAGTACAGATCACGGTGTTGTTGTACAAATTAACTATGTGACAAATGAGATTGCACTCTTATCAGTTGTGATTAGATCACCTAGATGTATAAATGATAGGAGGTCCATGTGATTTGTTCTTGGACGGAGAATGATATGAGACAGTATCAGTCCACGAAGGATAAATCATTAAATATCCCTAGTCAGAGTATTATTGAGATTTGACATCGATAAATATGTAAAAGACTAGTATTACACTTGTGCGCGTTGTGAGGGTACAACTGCATAGTTCTCATATATTTGGGTATAGGATACTCATGCAAGTGTGATAGGAGGTTGTGTTTTACCGATGGTACGGGAAACACCTTCGCTCTGGATAGACCCCTGCGGAATCCCATTGGTAGTATGACTATGTGTCTATGGGAGTCTGCAATCAGGGTAGGTGTATTTGGTCTTAACCTGAGACTTGCATCGCTAATACTTGCGACAATCAATATACTTTGGTTGAGGTCGTCCAGGGCTTTAATCTGTTCTGTGTACGCCAATTCTGGGTATATTGAGAATCGTAGTGTGTTGGGTGTGATGTTAAGACGGAAGTATCACTCCAGTCATATGGAGATGATGGTCACATAGGATACGGAACTCGTTCTCTTAAATGCTCGAGCTATCGGGATATTATGACTAGGTCATGTATATCCGATTATAGAGACTAGTTGCCAGACATCCGATATGTGCTTCGTACGGGGCAGGCACAATTCCAGCCCCAGGCCTAACACGTGAACATCCAATACTGGATCGACATACACAATACTACTGTATACTACGCTTGATATAGATCACATATTCCTATAAGGATATTTCTGGAGAATTGGGTAGGCATGGCGCTTTGCTAGAAGCCAACCTTGTCTTGTAAATCGGTAAAAACGTAGTACGAGGTACTTACATGTTCGGATAGTCCGACGACCGTATTTACTGCCAACATATCTGGGGATCTCATGGGTCGCTTCCCGAAGATTCACCGATGATGTATGACTCGCACTTTAATTAATCTGGGATTAATTAGATGAGAGAGAAAATTAATTTGGGATTAATTACGGAGATATTTTATCTGGGATAAAATATTAATTAAAGAGAGAGAACGATTAATTTGGAATTAATCAATAAAATAATATATTTGATATATTATGCGAAATTGGATTTCAACGCGGAATTAAAATTAGATTTTAATTCGGGTGAACGAATTAATTTAGAATTAATTCGTTAACGATGTGAATAGTGATTTCACTAGGCGTAATCGTTTAATTGCGTCGCAACGGAAAATTCGTTAATTTGGAATTAGCGAACCCGAGCCCGGGATTATTTGCGAGCGCATTCGCATTTCGAATTCGAGTGCGACATGCAAGTCAAATCAAGCGTCAAATCGCAAGTCACATCAAGCGTCAAATCACATGTCACTTTGAGTGATGAGACATTTGATTGATTGATGTGAGTTGATTGAAAAGCATTAATTGCTTTTCCTTTTGACTTTTTGGAAAATGGAAAATGATTTTTGTATTTGATTTTTGGAAAATCAAATAAAATATAAAACATTTTCTTTTTTCTTTTCTCTCTCTCCACTTCACTCCACACGGTTTTCTCTTTTCCTTATCTTCTCTCACTCGGCTTTGAGCCGTTTCTTCTTCTTTGTTTTTGGTTCTGCCGAACGCAAAAGAGAAGCAAGTGAGATGTTTTTGTGCCAAAAACAAAGTGCTAGCACACACTTGAGTTACCCTAGGGTGATAGGGCAGTGAGTTTGTGAGCTTGGAATTCATTTTTGGAGCTTGAAGCTTGGAGCTTCAATGGAGTCTCTCATGGCTGATTCTTGGAGGACCCAAACCAGTCAAAACCGAGCAGTCCACTGTAATGAGGAGCCACTGCTGAGCCATCTTGGAGGAAGAAGAGGCTTGTCTTCTTCGCGTCGAAAGATCCGGTCAATGTGAGTATATTACGCACCTCATTTGATGTGTATTCACTTGTTTCATTGCTTGATTTCATGATCTTGGGACCTAATCTAGAAACCAACACCATCAACTCAATTCAGCTCGGGAACAAAACCCATAGATCAAAGCATCTCACACTCGGTGGTTAGGAAAAAAAATCCAGGGGTCAAAACACCTCGCCACCAACTCAAATGTCGAAGCATCTCACACCAGCAGCGAAACAACAAGTCTGGCAATGGCCAACGAACCAGGTAAGTAAAAATGCATACATGACTTTGATAGGGTTGTCACTATCACACACTGCACAAGCCCTATCAAAGTGGGGGCGACTGTAGGCACTGCATTTTTACATAAGCCCGATGATGAGCCTCGTATGGAGGCACTACCTGAAAAGTCACGGAAGTTGCGGGAAGCGAATGCCTGAAGGAAAGAAAACCTTCAAAATTAGCACCTTATCAGATTCGAACTCACTAGCTAGCCTCGGATTCGCTTACTCAGTTTCTATTTCAAACCTTAGCATCGGTCCAAAACCCCTGCAACCAATGAAAGCCCACGCCAACACCACACAAAGCCTATACACACCAAAGGCCCCCACACGCCAAAGCCTTCCTAAAATTAAAACCTCATGCAAAATACATGCTAAAATCCCCTCAAATCACCTTCCAATTTAACGAGATTGTGAATCCCATCCTCACCAAAAATTCATAAGATTTTTTCCAAAATAAATATCTCCCAAATTTACTTGATTTATTTCCATGATTTGAAGAACCATTGTCACTATAAAAATGAGGCTTGACCAACCCTAAGGGGGGGCAACACACACTCACATACGGCAATCACAAATTAAAACTAAGGTCTCTCTTTTTCTCATACACTCACACGGCATCAACAAAAAAAAGACTTTCACGGCAAACTGACAAGAAACCCACTTGGATTCGAAATCCAAAAAAACCTCAAGCAACGGACAGAACCCCAAGAATCGCGAATTTGATTTTGTATAAACAAAAACCTTCCAAGGCCACAAAGAAGACCCATAAATAACTTGCCATTGAGAACCTCTAAGGTGATTCCTTATAGTGTTTTACTAGCAATGGAGACGCCGCTAAGCTTGTTAAACTTAGATAAGTCGATTTTAACTTGAAATGGGGAATCCCTCCCTTACAAGAATTTGATCATAGCCAAAAAGCATAAAGCTGTAATGTTCTTTCAAATTCGTTGATTGTTTTTAAAATGAAAAAGAAAGAAGCTTAAATAGTGTTACAAAGAGAAACCCTAAAGGCATAAAGACAATAATGCCCCTAAAGGCTAAATTACAAAAATACCAAAGTCTTCAAGTCTTCAAAGGCCTGTGAAGCTTTATTCAAAACAGATTTGGGCCAAGTGAAGTGGCTTTGGGCCCTCTCTATTGAAGCCCACATACGTCTCTATTTGTTTGTTGCAATCGTCCATAAAACTCTGAACTAATCCCGACATTGCTTCTCTGAGTCTTTTAGTCATCTGCCTTGTAATTGGACCTTCTGGTACTTGTAATGGGTCTTTTGCTTTGCTGTCGGAATGGATCATGTCACAAACACATGCACAAAAGAAATCCAAAGCCAATAAACAACAAAATATAGCCTCAAACTAGCAGTCCACCGACAAAACCAAGTCAAAAGGTAACCTTCACTTCACTGAAACAACACACCACAAAACCAGCCCCATATTACCGAAAACCAACCCAAGAAAACAAACAACAAACCCTAAGACCCTCCACCGAACAAAATACAACAACCCCCTAAAAATCAGCAGCTCACCACCGAAAAACACAACAAATAGCAGCCCTAAACAATTGAAAATAACAACCCTAGAACGCCTAAAACAGTCCCAAAAACAACCACCAAACAGTAGCCCTAAACCAGTGAAAACAACAGCCCAAAATCACCAAAAACAATAGCCAAAACAACCAAAACAGCAGCTCAAACAACCAGCAAAAATGTGAACCAGAAGCACAAAAATAGCGAAGCAGAAGCAACGAAACAGTGAGCAGAAACAGCGAACCAACAATCCTTCCGACGACGGCTTAATGTACCTCCAAACAGTAACTTAAAAGGTAAGACCTGAGGGCACACTTTACTATATTTATTTATTGTTCCGGACGTGGCATGCCCGATTGGACGTGAAATACGTCTAGCCGGGTATGTGAGGTCTTACATCAAAGACGGCCAAATCCGTTGGTCACATTTTCTTTTTTTTTAGCATTTGGTTGTTTATCTTTTTTATATTTATTTATTTGGTTACTTTATTATTTTGCTTTTATTTTTGTTTCTATCTATTTATTGTTATTTATTATTACGTATTTTATTTTGTTATTTATTTTTATCCATTAGTGTTATTTGTCATTTCTATTTATTTACTCGTATTGATCGCTTTGCTTTTTCTTTGTTTAAATTTTGTTATATTATTTTGCATCTACTTTCATGTCCCTTTACATCGCGTCAATGATTGTGTGTGCTATCCCTTGCGGTATATTGAATGGAAACCCAAACATAAATTACGTAGCCGAATTTGAATGGACGGTAGTGCGGTCTGTATTTGGGATACAACTCCACGTACCGCTCGGGAAACACTCACAAATGCATGTTTATGTCTTTATTGATGCTATTTTCGTAAAAATGTTCGAACGTGTTTTCAAACGCAACTCGAACGCAAGCTTTCTGCCTCACTCCGTTCGAACGCATTCTCGAACGCTACATGAATGTGAACTCTCTGGAACACTCTGTTTGAACACGTTCTCGAACGCTACACGAACGTGAACTCTCTGGAACACTTCGTTCGAACGCGTTTATGAATGCTACACGAACACGCACACTGGACAAGCTCTTTCTTTATATTTCATGCATTTTTACCTATTTGGTCATTCATTTTGCATTATACGTGTGGGACTAATTATTTGCATTTACCATTGACGATTTTTCCTGCTTTTGATTATTATTATAATTTTCATTATCGTATTTCTTTATTTAATATGCTTTTGGAACTATGTATTTGCTTTCATTATTTCTATTAATGTATATGGGTGTGCGAATTTGTGTTTATTTGAATTATCTTGCATAAACTGCATAAGACTTGGTTATACCATTGTGTGAACTTGTCCATTATACTGGTATAAGTAAGGGACCATTCTGAACCCAACGGTTTGAGGTCTTCCCTTGCGAGGGGTGAGTGCGGCCTTAAATCATTTCCCAATTCACACTGGGTGGCAACTCATTTATTCTCCGGTTTAGTTCCCCGCGGGCTACTCCGTACTCTCTACGGGCTGCGAGCCCAACAGTATCGTGGTCGCCGAGCATCATAGGCAAAGCTGTAAACCCCACTTCGCTCCTACAGGTGGACATCGTGGAACACTTATAAGAGTTGTATGGTGAAAGTAATTGCCCATAGGGTCGGATTGGTGCCCTGCGTAGTGAAAATGAGTCTAACACATGGTAATTGAGTATGGTGTATTTTTAAATATTTTAATATTCCATTACGAGTGTATATGGAAAAATCAAGGATGAATCAGAATTCGAAAAAACAAAAATGGGAGAAAACCGGATCTTGTGAGCCACTAAAGGTAATACCCAATGGCGAATTTGATTTCTCCACTAAAAGTTTTACCTTTAGTGGAGAAATCCATTTCCACACTAAAAATCTGTTTTATGCATTAAAGCGTTTATTTTTTATAAAATGAATAATTCTTAAATTTTTAATACACCATGCAATAATTTGTATTATAAAATTTGACAAAACAAAAATTTCAATACATCATATGCATTAATATATTTTATATATATATATATATATATATATATATATATATATATATATATAATATTTGTTGTTACAAGTAAATAAATATATATTCTATTATAACATCAAAACGTACAATGATCAACTAATTACCATTCAAAATTAAAAGTTATTGTTTTTATCTTGTATCAAAGTTTACATTCTTTATCTAAATTTCAAAAAAAAAAAAAAAATTACTTCGAACATATGGTGAAGATTATCAACGAAGTCATTCATCAAAAAAATTTCTCATCACTTCCCCACTAAAGTTTTGCCATAAAAAATATAATTTCTTGTAATGGCGTCTAGCGCGCGTAGTGCACTCTTGCACATGCTGCTTGCACAGCTTGCGCATGCTATACAAGAATGAGCATGTGAATGTTACAAACACTAAAAAGTGCCCATATATTAAAAGAAAAATCAATCATTTTACACTTATAGTTTCATTAATCCCTTAATTTAGCATATTTGTAAAATAAAAATTAAATTTATGTTTTATATACTTTTATTGTGATTTCTATCTTTTATATAGGTGAAATAATACTTTGGATACATATCTAGAAAAATGGACTTGACATTTGGATTTTGGAGGCAAGAAGTTTAATAGGGCGTTCTAACAGATACAACTTCGGAAATTCCAACCTTGTGCAATGTTCATATTTTGACCATAATGTTTTACTCCGATATCGAATTGAAGTGATTTTAGTTCCAGATGAAAGAAGACTCAAATGTAAAATCCTCAAATCCGGGAGATGCTACCGACATGGAATATGTCGTACTATTCCCCTGAGCCACTGACTTTCTCACTATGAACAAAGATAATACTTTTTTCCTCAATCAAAATATTATGCATGGGACCAACGCCCAAACTCATTAACATGAAATATACACTCAATAATTATGACTGTAAACTTAATAACATTTGCTTACAATGACCATTACTCAATACTAATACATGACTTTTGACTGACTCCAACTGGACTCTCACTCTTTGACTTGGACTGGTGGACTCCATAACATAGTGATAGTATCCATCCTCCCGATTTCATACTCTGAGAACACCTGCAAAATAAGGAAACTAGGAGTGAGGGGTTATATCCTTGTACGATCTAAGTGAGTGGACGGTTTTTAAAGTGAAAATTGGAATACATTTTGAAATCTTAATTTTGGGCAATATATCCAACTTTTCTGAAAACTTAACTTTGTCTCAAAATAGATTTCTTTCTGGAAAACCTTTATAAAAATATTTGCTGATAGTTTCTTGTAAAACTACTATTACTGAAAACTTTACTTTTTAGAAAACTTTCCTCTGAAAACTATTTCTGTAAACTGAATCTGAAACTGTTTCTGAAAACTAAGCTCTGTATATCTGCTGAAAACTTGATGCATGGGGGCGTTACGTATCGTCGTCCTCACATACGCCTAACTAGAGCCAGAAGTGCAAACTCATGACATTGGGGTGTTACGTATCGTCGTCCCCCAATGCATGCCACTCATGTCCCTGAAACTAGTGGTCTTAGGGTGTTACGTATCGACATGCCCCAAGCCACTGAACTAGAACTGGGGGTACGAATCTATGCTACCCTCCAAGCTCTGAAGCTAGGATCTAGGGGCATCTGTCATCCCTAGTCCTGAACTAGGATATGTGGGTGTTATGTATCGACGTCCCCCCAGACCTCTACATGTGCACATATGCTGTCCGTCAATTTCGTTTCTGTACAATTTACATATTGAGGTGGGTTTTTCCCCCATGCCTCGAAAAATCTTAAAACTCATGCTGTAAAAAAAACAATCTTTCTAAAACATCACTGTATGAAAAACATTTGTGATAAAAATTCTGTCTAACGCCATATATACTTTAAAAAGTAAGTCTGAATTCAAAACTTGATAATTAAAACCAGTTTGAGAAAGAGGTCCCCTCACAGTTTGGAAATCTGGCTGGCATTACTCGCTTGCTGAGAAAACTCCAGTTCCTACGATGATCTACATTGGATAAACTAGATTAGAAATGGACTAAGATACGCACTACAGAATCAGACAAAAATTTGCTTATTCTAGTAAGCGCTATGACTCCGAGGATATCATACTCTTATCAAGATGTAACATGTTCATATGAGTTGATATGAGACTTATACGGTAGTCTCTAACGTGTTCGGGTAAACTTGAGATAGTTTGAAATTTTTTTTGGAAAATTTTTTCATTTCTAGAGATACATGAATAGTTCCCTTTTATACTTGGCCCTTTTTCGATAAGAAAAGTGTAGAAACTTATAGAATTTACTAGAATGCCCTATGGTATTATTCTTCCGAATTTTTGATCTGCATTTGTAGCCTATTTCTAGTTCGAATTTGGAAAAACATTCAACGCGAAAGTTATAGGCTTAGCTTTCCGGCGATATAAAATTCATAAAAATCGGAGTTCGTATGAGAAAGTTATGGCCCAAAAAATATGGCTGTCCGGAGTGGTACATTATACGGTTTCGTATCGAAATTTCGGGAAATTAACCGATTATCCCTAAAGTCGTTTCGTGAGTATATTTGTGTCCCAACATAATTTATATCATGTTATATTCGTCCCGTGACTTTACAGTACTACATTGTAATAGTAGTATAGACTACCAGTCGTTATAAATTCTTCCCCTCTTAAATAGGATTTGTCCTCGAATCCTTCTTAAACTTAGAATATTACCAAAGGTCATAGAGTTTACATTTCTTTCTAATAAATGCACCTTAATCTTTCTATTCTCTTAACTTTTGTTTCATACCTTGATGTTTCTTAACTTCTTAGTAGAGAAGGAACTTCTTGTCATGTTTTTCATAAAATTCCTGCTGATTACTTTACGCTACGACATGCTATTGTAATGATCGGGAATTTTGACTATTGTTATGCAGTAAGACGAATGTCACTTTATGTAAATTTTGTTTGGAAGTTTATACTCTTGTGAGATGACTGTCGGAAAAATTCTTCGAGAATCCGATATTAAACGTTACGATACTCCACCACGAACAGTCTATGATATTCGCGCAGTAACTTTCTCATACAAACTCTAATGTTTATGAATTTTATATCATCGGAAATCTGAGATTGAGATCTACAACTTTTGCGTTGAATATTTTTCCAAATTCGAAGCAGAAATAGACTAAAAATGCAGATTAAATTTTTGGATGAATAGTACTCGAGCGCATTCTAGTAATTTCCATAAATTTCTTTAAAGTTTTATACTGTTCTTTCTTTTTGTGGTTAATTATAAAAGGGGATACTATTCACAAATTACTATATTTTAAAAAAATGAAAGAGAAATAAAACGTAGAAGATGGGAGGAAGAAGAGAAAGAAGAAAAGGAAGAAGAGAGAAAAGGAAAGAAAGGAGAGGAAAATAAAGGAAGAAGATGAAACAAGGGAGAACATAGGTCTTCTTGGAGGGTTTGAAAGATGAAGAGAAATTAAAGTAAGAGAGGTAAGAAAATTATGACTTATGTTGAAATATTTGAGCTTTAGTAATTTGATAATATTAGTGTGTTGAAAGTTTGGGTATGATGATGACAAAAACAACGATTAGTTTCTCTAGTCAAGGAATCCGATAGATAAGGCCCCGGCCTACCTAGATCCTTAACCCTCCATGATGCTAGTCAAGGAAGCTGTTCTGATGGAGGTTACCTCATACCTAAATTACATGAGAGATAGACCCTACCAGGACATAAAGTACCAAAAAAGGATACCAAGATTTATCAAGACATAAGATGTTTGCCCTCGCCCATACCAGCATCGATATAATAACAGTAAGGGAGCCTGATAAGGGTTTGCTTTAAGAACAGAGGAAGAAAACCATGGAAAGATAAATCACTCAGAATAGAAAGTTTGGAGGAAGAAAAGGAAAGACCCTGGTATAGCCCAAGATTTAAGACAAGTCAACGCGAGGTCTACAAGACTAGTAGGAGTCCACAAGATAGACTAAATACCGTATAACCCACAGATAAGCCCAAGATAGTAGAAGTACATAGGAATAAACTCGAGAGATTGGAGATATTTAGGAAATGATAAGAGTACCAGTATGGACAACAAAATAGAGTGCCCAAGTCGAAATTTATAGCAAGGACAGAGAGTGGGGATCTAAGAAGTAGTTTGGAGGACATACCACCATAAGTCTCAGTAGCAAGGCGTAAAGCATAAAAATGGGATATGCAAATAGTAAGAGAAACGTGAGAAAGCAACAAGGAAATTCAAGGCAATCGGGCATGACGATAACATAACAAGAAGATAGTGATATAAAAAAATTGATGATAGTAGTGTGGCCTCAAGACATGGAGTAGTTGGCCAGATTTCTGCAGAACGGATAACGACCCTTTCTTCTAGAAATTACGATTCCAATAAGCATATAGATAATTAACCAGACCATCACCGAGCTTGAGTGTTAAACAGAAGGTGCATCCACGGATTCCTATAGGATGTGTATGCTCATTCCTCAATTTAAGGTCTAGTAATGAAAGAATCAGTAAAGAAGAATAATTAACAGATTACACGAATCTCGAGATGGCTCGACAGTCAAGTCGATGAATTTAAAGAAGCACAGATAAAAAGCATGAGATGAGATGGTTCGAAACTACAATAAGTAGAGCTAAGTGTGGAAATCTTCATTGAATCAATGAACCCTCAAAGAAGTAAAGACTTAGTAAAAGATGTCCTAAGTAATCGAAATATATGGAATTTTCAAGAACTTATAGGAATAAGAAGTTTAAGGAACTAAGACGATAAAGAAAACTTTGTAGCGGAACAAGTTTCTTAAGGGAGAATGGCAAAAAGAGTACAATAGCATTCAGAGGAGGAAAATTAACGAATTCAGGGGGTTAAACAATAGAGACAAAATAGCAGTGAGTAGATAGGTAATACGAGGAAGTTGTTAGAGAGCATGGATCAAGAAGGATTTCACAGAAGAGGTGGAGAGATTGATTGTTGAAGTGATTGGGAGTAAAGTTGGAGAAGGCAAACCAATCAGTTTTAGTAGTAGTGCCCTGGTGTAGAAAAGATACCAGACACGTATACATGAGAGTCCTAGGCTTATAAGACAAGCAGTATGTGCAACTAGATTACCATAATTAGAAAGGCCTCAGGATAAGTCCCCACCCTCCCAACCCTCATTGGACAACAGTCACAAAGACTGACCTTCAAGATTACCTAAAGATATTTCCAGAAATAAGATGGAGTATAGTGAATGGAGACCATAACATAAGACCTTCATATATAGTTTAAGAACGGAATAAAAATGGGTGACAGCTCTCAGTAGAAGAGTCAGGAAAGAATTTGTTTAAATGGAGCAGTACATAAATAAAGTAGTAGTCAAGTAATGATCGAGATTTCAGAGAACCAAGGTTTGACCAAATAGTGGATATGTAAAGGAAGAAGATATTTCCTCAGATAAAAAAACAGGAACATAAAACAAGAATGTTCTCGGTATAGAGTAGAATTAAACAAAGGATGAAAAAATACTAAGGAAAAGTTTGGAAGTGATGTTGTTAAGGTGTAGCGACCGTAATAAAGAATATCTAGTAAATAGATAGAAAACCATGTAACAACAAGATTCTTTGGCATTGAAATGAAACCAGGGTTTTATTATATTTCAGCTTCCGAAATTGACATGAAGTACCCAGGCGTAGTCTAAGTTGGCCAAACCACTACGGGTTTGGGACGGCCTAAGCCACGGGTATGGGTGGTTTGGTAGATATTTAGTGTACCGTGGAATCCAGAAAATAAATTATTGTAAAGTTGCTATTAGCATAACAAATGAATCTTCAAGAGACGGTATGCTTGCATGTATTTAAGTAACGACGTTGGACAGCACTATACTATGAGAAACAAGTTAGCGTCGAGCACCATAACCAGACTTACAGTTGCAATGGAAATAAGGGTATGAAGAAAGCATAAAATATAACTAGAACCAAATAGCCAGCATTCCCATCTAAAAGCATTTGAACATTTAATTTCTCAGAGAAGTTATCAGGACCAGCCTCCGTAGTATAAACCCATGAAAGATTTGACCATGTACTGTAAGGTCTTAAGTTATACAAAAAGGCAGAGGCAATGGAAGCTATACAGCAGAGCTAATGAGCAACATGGTATGAAACAGGTGATTCTCCAATCTTGGTAGACCTATGTCGAAGGTGCTTGAGAAGTTGAAAGGAAAAGGACTCCTGAAACCTTTAGAACCTAGACCAATCCCAAACCCTGTGCCACATTACTTTGACCTAAACCAATACTGCCACTTCCACCAGCAGAAAGGCCATGACACTGAAACTGCCCCCGCCTTAGGCATGAAATCCAAAACCTCATCGATGCTCATAAAATACCTGACCCGGAAAAAGAACAACCCAACACAAACAGAAACCATCTACCTAACTACCACTCTGTTCCACCACCCACCTATATGATCAACTCCGGCCTGCCCGAAAGTTTTGTCCTCCAAACTCTCAACCACCCAACTTCTTTCATGGGGATAGGGGATGGCAGTAGTGAAGAACCATAGGCTGAGAAAGAAGGCAATGTCGCAGACAACGAAGATGTTTTCCTTGGTTTATTTGATTGCAATCCTGAATTTTTAAGACATTGATTTTATCTATTTGTTGGAACCTTTTTCTTAATAATAATAAAGATGGTCATCTCACTTACTTGCTTGAGTTTCTACCTTTCAAGAAGAATAAGATAATCATTCAGGAGTTGGCTTCTCAATACGTAAGTTTGAAGGGAGAACTATACAAAAGACAAGTGAATGGCATTCAGTCGAAAAGAAGAAGTTCGAAAGGCAATGGAAGCGGTATTGCCGGCGGAAGTTGAGATACAGTCCATGCGGGTATTAGCAGAAGCATAGTGGGTCTCGCAGAGATGGATGAAAAGAGAATTAAGTCCTTGCATCACATGCAGATATACCAGAGGAGATTGAAGCTGTATTTTTCCTAAAAAAAGAAGACTGAGCAGTCACCTAGGGAATTGGCGGAATACCTAACCCAACGGGATAGGAAACCCATTTATGCATGCATGCATACACTTAACGTATTTGCACTCCTTTTTGTGCTTGTTTTGTGTTGTAATCACATGTTTCAAAGAAGAAGAAGAGAAAACGGCAAAGACAAGCCAATCAGAAGCAGCAACAGCGCAGTACCGGTTTTTGGGAAGGAATCCCGGGCTGAGGCCCGTATCAATGTCAATTTCAGGAATGGATCGGTTTCAGGAATGAATCCCAGGGGGTGAAGCCCACATTATCAGCAGTTGAAAGGAAGAATTCCGTGGATTGAGTAAAAAAAAAGTCTTTGATAGTTGGACATATGTCTAGTGATGACATTGTTTGCTATAGGGAGAAACCTTAGAAACGATAAGTGCGAGATGTGCTCTTATCCGATATTCTGAGTGGTTGATCTCAACTAGACTCGCGAGCACTGGATTACGGGATCTCAACAGTAGAAGCCTGAGAAGTTGGCAAGAAGACTAGTCGAAGAGATGATAGGATCAATGAATGACCGTTTGTCTGGATGTCCACCCTGGTTTACTTATGCTACGATATATGATATGGTTGGAAACAAAGAAAAAGTCTCTGCAATGAAAAGAAAAGAAAAGAAAAAAATAGACCACCTATAATCGATAAGAGTGAAGCTACCCATGGGCGAGTATTAGGACCACCATGAGGAGAAATGCTACCTTAAAAGGTAGGTGTGTCAAAAAAAAAAGTTCAAAAATGAAATGAAATGAAAGAGACAAGAGAAAAAAAGAAGAAGACCATATCATGTTGAGTATGACGAAGTAATCACAGAATGTGATCAAGACATCTAGGTTGGTTAGACCCACTGATCCGATTCTCTGAAATGAAATCATCGAGTTGGCTTACTTAAGGATAAAGCTGCGAAAGAGCCTTAGCACACACACACTAGGAGTATAGTTTAGATCATTTATTCTGACGAACGGATCTGAGTGTATTAAGTACTTTGAAGATTCTCTGGTTTCGACGTGAAACATTCGTTGAGGACGAAAATATGTTTGACTATCAAGATTATCTCGTGAGAGGTGGTACAATATGTTGAAATGAATCATCACATCATCAGTATCAGTTTTGCCGGGTATGGCACTCTAGGGGCGAGGCCCACATCATTAGCATTTGTATCAGTCTTTCCGGGTATGGCACTCTGGGGGCGAGGCCCACATCATTATCAGTATCAGTCTTGCCAGGTATGGCAATCTGGGGGCGAGGCCCACATCGTCATCAGCATCAATATCAGTTTTGTCGGGTATGGTACTCCGGGTATGGAGACACATCAGCATCAATTTGGGAACAAGACCCACAATCAGGAACAAGACCTGCAATTCAATTTGGGAACAAGACCCACAATCAGGAACAAGACCTACAATTCAGATCGGGGACAAGACCCACAACTCAATCGGGAACAAGACCGACAATTCAGATCGGGAACAAGACCCACAACTCAGTTTAGGGAACAAGACTCTCAACACAATTTAGATCGGGAACAAGACCCTCAACTCAGGGAACAAGACCTTCAACTCAAATCAGGAACAAGACCTGCAACTCAATTTGGGAACAAGACCCACAGTCAGGAACAAGACCTGCAACTCAACTTGGGAATAAGACCCATAATTCAGGGAACAAGACCCTCAACACAATTCAGATCGGGAACAAGACCCTCAATTCAGGGAACAATACCCTCAACACAATTCGGATCGGGAACAAGACCCTCAACTCGGGAACAATACCCACAATTCAGATCGGGAACAAGACCCACAACTCAGTTTAGGGAACAAGACCCTCAACACAATTCAACTCGGGAACAAGACCCACAATTCAGATCGGGAACAAGACCCATAACTCAGTTTAGGGAACAAGACCCTCAACACAATTTAGTTCGGGGACAAGACCCACAATTCAGATCGGGAACCAGACCCTCATCACAATTAGGGAACAAGACCCTCAACTCACTTCGGGAAAAAAACCCACTCGGTGGTTCAGGAACAAGACCCGGGGGTCACAGCACCTTGCCATCAATCTCAACCCAATTCAGGGAACAAGACCATCATCTCAACTCTATAACGGTTTGGAAATGGACCACTATCACATCAGCGACCCCTCGGGTATGGGGTTTAACACGCCAGGTACGACACTCCAGGTATGGAGACACAACCGCGACGCCTCGGGTATGGGGTTTAGCATGCCGGGTATGGTATAACCAAATCAACACAGTTCGAAGAAATAGGCAAGTCAGGTGGCAGCTGGCGAGCCAGGTAAGTAAAAATGCATTGCTCAAAGTTTGATAGGATTGTCATTGTCACACACTGCACATATCCCATCAAAGTGGGGGCGACTGTAGGCATTGCATTTTTGCATATAAGTCCCGATGATGAGCCTCGTACAAAGGCACTACCTCTTTTGTCACGGAAGTCGCGGGAAATGGACGTCGGAAGGGAAAAGTCAAGAATTGACGTTTTGTTGGACATTATTCGCTTGTTTAGCTTTGGGTTCACTCGTTGGACCTCCGTTTCAAAATCACCCTTGGCCCAAAACCCAACCAAATCACACACCAAGCCCAAGAGACCAAAGCATACACCCTTTACACTCATTTACCTCTCCACTAACTATTCAAACAACCAAATTAACCCACCACCATGAATTCCCCACGCATTTGACCTCCAATTTACCTTGCTCCTCATTTTCAACAAAGTTTTCCAAGCCATTAATGGCATCCCCTCTCCAAGTCAAAAGAAACCACAAATCACCCTCCATTTTCAACAAAGTAGCCACCCAATTAATAACCCTCCAACAACATTAGCTTACCCAATTAATGCACCCATTTTGCCTATAAAAACAACCCAAAATCCTATTATCTTTCCCCTTTATTCGTCTTTAGTTTAAAGTCACCATCCAATCAAACAACCAATCTATTAGATACTCGTAAACATTTGGCTTCATAAATTAATAACTTATGTATTAAGTCCTCATGGGATCGATAAATTTTATACTACTTGAACGATATGTGCGCTTGCGTTATACGCGTGTGATTACGCCGGTCAGTGGTAACAATTTTAGCACCTAAACCGACCATATAGGCGGAAACTAAGTCCAATAATGTAAAACCGGCCATATATATGGTAAATAATTAATTTAATTTACTTATTTAAATTAAGGGAGTAAATCTAAATTATTATATTAAAAGTTTCACCCCAGACTCCAGCAAAAAGAGATTACCTACTCATGATGTAATTAAAAATAAATAAAAATTTATTAAATAAATAAAGAGAAAATACAAAAAAACTTAAATAAACATGCAAGACACTTTCTTTTAGGTTTTCATGGAGAAATCCACCAATACAAAGTTTAGATTGATATTTATAGGCAAATCTAAAGGCTTCCACCAATTTCTCCACAAATTGCTCCACCAAATATGACACCAAACGTGGCACCAAACATGGCACCAAATCCTCAAGCATGTTTGGGGGAAGTTTGACAATTTTCATTTTTTATTTTTTTATTATTTTTTTATTTTGAAAATGACTTTAATTTTTTTTTGTTGGATAAAGTAAGTATTATAACCAAAAGAAAACTATACAAGAGCAAATGGGCATACCCCAGGCAACTAGAGAGGACAAGCCCTCCTAGAAGAAAAGCCGAAAGGCTACAAGCAAAATAAGATCAACAGAAGATGTCATCGGGCAAGTGACAGGATAGGTGAAGCCATTTATTGTCATAAGATGGTTTCACCTTCCGTAATAAGCTAGCACGATTTCGAACATCAAAAACAATATCACTAAGAAGAAAAGAAACAGGCCGAAGAGGTACCTCATGAGTGCGGGCATTCCTCTCCCTCCAAATATGGTAGAATGACGCTGCAAAAGATAGCCGAACAAGAAGATGACATAAAGAGGCGTCAGTAAACTGACACATCCACTCAACAGTCTGAAGCCAATCCCGGCATCTCCAATCTAACCCACACATAACCAGCACAGTCGACCAGCCTCGAAGAGAAAAAACACTGGAAGAAAAGATGATCAATGTCCTCACTTGAACAACCACATAGAATACAACGCGAGCAAGCAGTGGCCGTGGGGATGTTGGGAAACCTGTTGGTAATAATTACAAATAACACACTTCCAGATGTTTTATCAAATTCGGTCATGAAAACTTCCGAATTTGAAATTATTATGAACTTTAAAGTTGTAGATCCTTGCGTCTTCTTTAATTTGGAACTTGAATCATCTCAATCTGATATCGGAGTAAAGAGTTATGGCCAAAATACGACAATTACGCAAAGTTGGAATTTCTGAAATTGTACTTCGTTAGAACGCCATTTCAAGTTTCCAATCTCCAAAATCAAAATGTCAAGTCCATTTTTTACCTTTATTTGTTTCACATGTCATCCTGATTGATTCCATTAAGTCTTGATTTTATTTTATCTGCAAAATAAACTAAAACATATCAAAATGTTCATAAAACTCGAGAAACTATACAAAATATTAAGTAAAAATGGTGATAAATATTGTTATATTTTTCGCTCATCAAGCAACTTATGTGAACAAGGCAGTGCATGCAGGCTGTTCAGTTTCGTGTAAAATTGTTCAGATTTTGGCTGCTAGAACGGGGCTGTTCGGATCTGAAATTTTTGGCAGAAAAATTTTGGATTAAGATGAGGAGAGAAGGAAAAATTTTCAAGGTCGATCCCGAGTGCCTAAGCCGCTTCCGCTGCGCGAGAGAAAGCGTTCCCTTCAGAACCATTACCGTTGTTAATGATAACAATTTCTCTCATACACCTCTATTTCCACGGGCGTTAAAAACAAAGAAATTGAACCATTCCCTAGATATATATGAAATATTCAAACATGTAAAGGTCAATATTCCTTTGTTAGATTTCATCCAACAGATACCATCTTATGACAAATTTTTGAAAGACTTGTGCACCGTTAAAAGGAAACATCAAGAAAGAAAGAAAGTTTTTCTAACTGAACATGTATGTTTCATTCTCTCAACCAATAATACATTGAAATACAAAGACCCTGGTTGTCCAACTATTTCTTGTATTATTGTAAATCAAAAAATTGAACATGCTTTGCTTGATCTTAGAGCTAGTGTCAATTTGCTTCCATTTTCGATTTACCAACAACTTAATATTGGTGAGTTAAAACCAACTTCAACTACTCTTTTACTTGCCGATAGATCAGTCAAGGTACCGAAAGGAATTGTTGAAGATGTGTTATTACAAGTCGATAAATTCATATATCTTGTGGATTTTATTGTCTTGGAAACACAACATGTATCATAATGTTATAAGCCAATTCTTGTAATACTTAGTATCTCATTTTTAGCAACAGTTAATGCTTTAATTAATTGCAAGAATGGAATCATGAATTTGTCTTTTGGAAATATGACATTGGAACTTAATGTTTTTAATATGTGCAAACAACCATATGATGAGGAGCTTAATATTTTTAATATATGCAAACAACCATATTAGAGTATAGAACTAATTTAACCAATATTTGAGGAACATATTTAGGGGAGTTTATCTGATCCCATAGAAATTTATACTGCTAATTTTCTTGAACCAAGTTTGTAATTAAATTCAGATATTCCTAATGAGTTTTCACTTGATTCCACACAGGTACTGGAAGACGATGGAGAAAAATAAATTTTGAGGAACTATGAGCTTTGGAAGAAGAAAAACATGAGGAAGCACCATGTGGTAATTTATGTTTCCCTCACAAACAATCAAAAAGGTAAGTGGTTAAATGTGTTGAAAGAGCATAAACTGACAATTGGATGGACTTTAAAAGACATAAAAGGTATTAATTCTTTGATATGCACACACATAATACATTTAGAAGATAATGTTAGGACATATCGTCAACCACAATGAAGATTGAACCCTCACATGAAAGAAGTGGTAAAAACAGAAGTCCTTAAACTTTTTGATGTAGGCATTATCTAACATATCTCTGATAATAAGTGGGTAAGTTCTAAACAAGTAGTACCTAAAAAGTATGGAATAACTGTTGTGAGAATTGATAAAGGAGAATTAATTCCAACTTGAATCCCATCTAGTTGGCGTATGTGCATTGACTATAGAAAACTAAATGACACCACTAAAAAAGATCATTTTCCTTTACCTTTTCTTGACCAAATTTTAGAAAAAGTAGCAGGACATCTCTGCTATTGTTTTCTTGATGGTTACTCAGGTTATTATCAAATTCTCATTGCTTTAGAAGACCTGGGGTGAAAGGTCTTTGCCTTTTGAGCTAACGTGCGATGCCAGTGATTATGCAGTTGGTGCAGTGCGAAGACAGAGAAAGAAGATAAGCCATATGTAATATATTACGCAAGTAGAACTTTAAACAGTGCACAAATGAATTACACTACCATGGAAAATAACTACTTGCTGTAATATTTACATTGGATAAATTTCGATCATATTTAATTGGTTCTTCAACAGTTGTTTATTCTGATCATGCTGGTGTTAGATATTTGATGTCTAAATAAGATGCAAAGCCAAGAATACTACGGTGAAGAATTCAATCTCATAATTAAGGATAAAAAATGAGTAGAGAATATGGTTGCAGATCATTTATCGAGACTCACAAATGAGTCATCAATTGATACAACTCCTTATCAATGACTCTTTTCCTGATGAATTTTATTTTTTATAAATACAATTCTTTGGTATGATAATATTGTCAATTTTCTTACAACAGGAAAAATACCTCCAGATTGGAGCCTTCAAGACAATAAGAAATTTTTGACCGAAGTCAAAAGATTCTACTGGGACGATCCATATCTATTCAAGTATTGCTCTGATCAAATTTTCTGACGATGCATACCGGACAGTGAGATAAGTGGTGTTATTCAATTTTTTCATTCAGAATCATGTGGATGTCATTTCTCATCTAAGAAAACCGCTGTAAAAATCTTGCAGTGTGGATTTTATTGGCCAACCATTTTTAAAGATACTCATGCTTTTTGAAAAACTTGTGAGAATTGTCAAAAATTGGGATCCATTTCAAAAAGAAACATGATGCCTTTAAATCCATCATTGTCATTGAAATCTTTGATTGTTGGGGAATAGATTTCATGGGTCCATCATTGTCATATGGTGCTATTAATATTGAAAATCCTAGGGATGGTTATGTATTTAAAGTGAATGGACAACATCTGAAACCATTTTTGGAGTGTTCAAATTTTCAAGAATCTTTTTTCCTTTCAAACCCAATGTACTGTGATTGATGTATTTTCTTTTCTTTTCTTTTTGTATTTGTATAAATTCCAATTTTCTTGAGTTTTGTAGTATTTTTTATCTTTTCCCTTTTTGTCAGAATCTTGCACCTCGATTAAACAGCGGATAACGGTACTCCGTGACTCTAAGTCAGTTATTTCAATTTCCTAAGACTACTGATAACCTACAATCAAGGTATGGAAGAAACTCTCGCAAAACTCCACAATCATTTTCCTTCTCTTCCTAAAAATGCTCTGATGAAAATTTACAAAGCACGTACCGAAAGAATGAGGCTTCTTATGATTCATGTTATTCCTAGTGATATTCGTTGGGTAATTGAAGCAAGGTTTCACTTGGCAGATGAGTCATATGACTCTTTCATTTCTTGCATGTCTGGTTTAGGGAAAATCACTTATGCAAAGAAACGAATAGCTAAACAATTAGGTGTTTGTTATAAATGTACACGCTGGACGTGCAACACTCATTGTCATTCTTTAGGAATGGTGTCTGACAATCACGAAGATAAAATTCAATTTATTAGAGATGGCTTGAGTAAGGAGTCGTTAGATGATATATCACTGACTCTTGAGACGCATCCTAGTGGACATGTTCATCGAGTAATTCGCAATTTGCATACACAATTTCAAAAAGAAAGAGAACAATACAGTCTCGGGAATCTGACTTTAAAAGACCTTGTTTGCCAATTTATAAGAAAATTGGATGGGAAGCATATCTCTGACCCATAGAGGGCGTTCAAGCCGTTACTGGACGAAAAACCTGAGGAAGATGTGAGCCACAATCACAACTACTGGTACATATTATTTCAATTTATTGTTTTAATTTCCTTTCTTTTAAATTACTGCTTTGATTTTCTTTAATTTACTGTTTTGATTTCATTTACTTTTGCCGACAGTATCTAAATTTTTTGACTTTCACAATCTATTATATTGTTCATCTAATAATTTTCATTTTACAAGTGCTAATGCATTTATTATTCACCTTTTTTCAGGATCTATAAATTCAGCTTGTCAGACACATCCAGATAATAGAGAGAGCAAAAATGGAGAAATATTCAAGACAACGGGTCGCTAATATATGTGTCTTTTGTGGAACTAGCTCTGGAACTAAACCAGAATTTGTTGAGGCTACAAAAGAATTGGGTAGAGTTATGGCGGAAAGAAACATGCACTTAGTATATGGCGGTGACAATCTTGGATTGATGGGGTGTGTTTCAAAGGCCGTGCAAGAAAGTGGCAGTCAAGTTTTGGGGATCATTCCAAAACTTTTGCCAGAGGAAAACCTCATCGGAAAATCAAATGGAGAAGAATGCATTGTCTCAGGTATGTCTGAAAGACTTACTGAAATGATCAATAATGCTGACGCTTTTATTGCTTTACCGGGTGGGCCTGGCACGTTGGAAGAAATATTCACAGTTGCGTCATGGGCGAACTTGAACATTCACCAAAAAATCATTGGACTACTTAATGTTGATGGATTTTTCGATTTTCTTTTTGTATTTCTTGAGGATGCCAAAAGAAATGGGTTTATTTCAAAATCGATAAAAGATATCCTCCTAACTGCAAGAAAATTTGATGATTGACCAATTTTTAACTTATTAACCAAAAATCAATCCCATTTTTTCCAAGTTGAGCAGGTCTGGTAACGATCGTGGCAAGAAGCGTAGAGTGGACTTGAATCTTAATATGTAATTTTTTTCTTTTCTTTTAAATAGTCGTTGATTCAATTGTCAATTCCACACTAACAATGTAATGTCTTCTAAACTCTACTTCTTCTTTTTCGGACATTGGGGATAATGTCTCAAATTTATTGGGGGAGGGGATAGTTGACTAGATAGTTTTTATTTTTATGTTTCGTTGCTGTGTTTTTGGTTGAAAAAAAGTCTTTTTTATGTTGTCTTTACTTTGTTGTTATTTTGTGTGTAAAAAAATATTTTATTTTATTTTATTTTATGTTTAAAACAAAATAACTTCACACAAACTAACAATAAATTTTTGACTAACCAAGTGGAATTGTTATTCAGATGTGGCTGTGTAAGGAGTTTTCGCTCCTGAGACGCATTTCAAAATAATTCGTAATAAGTTGTTTTTGTTTCTTTCTTTTTGAATCATTTAAATTTGTGAATTCTCCATAATATTGATTAATTTTGATTTTTATATGCTCATTTGACAGATATTATCAACATACACGGTAACATATGATCATGGGTTGTAAGTGAAAATTTTGTAATATTCAGTTCTCTAATTTATTGGAGGTAGCACCTAAAGGCAATGGAATTTGTGTTTTTATTCAAAAAAAACTAATCATACTTTTACTTAGTAACCGGACATCTTACCTCAGTAAAAAGTAATTATTAGCGTAAAATGGTAGAGCTTTTGTTTGTAAAAAAAAGTGTGAATAAGTTCGATTTCGTAGCCTCTCTAACTCGAGCAACTAAGTTCGTAGAGGTGTTTTTGTGTCCTAAGGCCAACTGGTCTGGGAGTCATTGGCCCAAAGCTCGTTACATAGATTAAAGAGAAAGCTTGAGGAAATCAGATAATTTTCTTTTTAATATCTGAGATCCAAGCAATTAAGTCCGTAGGGGTTTCTTAACACCTAGTACCCTAAAGCCAACTTGTTCGGGAGTCACTGACCCAAAGCTCGTTACAAGGATTGAAGATATATTATTTTTTTAAAAAAAATCTATTTTTGCATTTATAAATAAACTTTCATTTCCAAAAGGTGTGAACTCTAGTATAATTTTAGGACACAAATATTACTTTCTTATCAACATGACCTTTGAATATTGTGGGCATAATGAATTGATTGATACCTTGTTTTATGTGTATAGAAGAAAGGTAAAAAGTACATGAGAATTTACTTGTTTGATCATTTCGAAAGAAAGAAAACAATTATTAATTTGGATAAGAATTTGTCTTTTTAAAGTTTTTTCGCTTAAATTACTAATGACTAGTAATAAGCTTGTTAGGGGATGTGACGAACACTAAAAAGTGCACATTTATTAAAAGAAAAATCAATCATTTTACACTTATAGTTTCATTAATCCCTTAATTTAACATATTTGTAAAATAATAATTAAATTTTGGTTTTATATATTTTTATTGTGATTTCTATCTTTTATGTAGGTGAAATAATACTTTGGATACATATATAGAAAAATGGACTTTACATTTGGATTTTGGACGCCAGAAATTTAATAGGGCGTTCTAACAGTGTAAAACTTTGGAAATTCCAACCCTGTGCAATGTTCATATTTTGGCCATAATGTTTTACTCCGATATCGGATTGAAGTTATTCCAGTTCAAGATGAAAGAAGACTCAAAGATGACTCAAAGATCTACAACGTTGATGTTCACAAGAGTTTCTAATTTTGAAGTTTTCAAGACCGAAATTGATGAAAAATCCAATGAGTGTTAGATATAATTATAAAAAAGAAAAAAAAAACAAAAACAAAAAATATTGTAAAATGCCAATCCACCTTTCGGTGAATTGGCCATCACTTTTGACAATTTACATTGCAAATTGTCAAATCCACTAATTTTGACAATTTACAATGCAAATTGAAGGAAATATGGTGCTAAGCCCTTTATAAATAGAGGTGCTCAGCACCTTATTTCCTCAATCTGATTTCCATAATTTTCTCTGAAAATTTGTGGAGTTTCAGCTCTTGTGTGTTTTTTTAAAAAGCATTCTTGTAATTTCTTTTTCTTTTATTAATAAAATTATGAGTGTTTTTTTTCAAATTATGAGTAGCTAAATTCTTTTTGCTATGGTAAAGGGTGTAGCTTTTAATATGAAAATTTAGATTAATCTCACTTATTTTATAATATATAAATTATAATTTAATGATTAATATTTAATTGAAATTAGGATTAATTATTGACAAATTTTGTTACCGCTAAATCCGGATGGTCCCGAAGTCTCATCTCCTTCATATACTTATCGAATAACTTAGGAGGTAGGGCCTTAGTAAGCGAGTCTGCTATGTTGTCTTCTCCTTGAACCTTCAAGACCACTATGTCTTTTCGTTCCATAATCTCTCTAATCACGTGATTTTTTTTTTCATGTGTTTAAACTTGGAATGCGTTTCCGGCTCCTTAGCCTGCGCAATGGCTCCTCTATTATCACGGTACAATGGGATCGAATCCGCAATACTGGGCATATTGTCAAGTTCTGTGATAAAATTTTTAATCCAAGTAGCTTCTTTAGTAGCTTCCGAAGCCGCTATAAATTCCGCCTTAGGGTGGAATCAGCTGCTAAGCCTTGCTTTGAGCATCGCCAACTAACTGCACCACCATTAAGGGTAAAAATATATACGGATGCAGACTTTCTATCATCAGAATCTCCCAGGAAGTCGGAGAAACATAATCTTAACCTGTAGCCATACCTTTAAACTTTCAAGTAACATTTAACTTGTAGCTCATCTTCTACATATATGAGAAACTTATCTTTGGTACCCTTAAAATATTCCAGGATATGTTTCACGGCTGTCCAATGATCATTACTTGGATCATATTGATATCGGCTTGTCACACTAATTCCGAAATTGATGTCAGGTCTTGTACATAGCATAACATACATGATGCTTCTAATATAAAAAGCATATGGAAAGTTAGACATTCTAACTCTCTCTTCCTCAGGCTGAGGTGCCATTTTCTTCAAAAGATGTATGTCATATTGAAAAAGTACATTTACTGTCTTACAGTTGGTAAAACCGTACATTTCTATCATTTTATCTATGTACGTGGATTGCGATAACCCTATAAGCTTTCTTACTCTATCTCGATATAGACTTATACCCAGTATGTAGGAAGCCTCATCCATGTCATTCATGGAGAAGTTCGTGCAAATGTAGGCTTTCACACTTTGCATCAATCATATATCATTCCTAATGATAAGGATATTGTCTATATACAATACATGGAATACTATCATGCTCCCACTAAATTTCTTACAAACACACGGTTCTTCCTCGTTCTTGATGAATCCAGATAATCTAATTATCTCATTAAAATGACGATTCCAGCTTCAGGATGCCTGTTTAAGTCCATAAATAGACTTCTTGAGCTTGCAAATCAAGTTTGAAGTCTCATTAGATACGAAACCTTCTTATTGTTCCATATAGATATCCTCATCGAGGAATCCATTTAGGAAAGTGGTTTTCATATCCATCTGACATATCTCATAGTCATGATATGCTGCAACGGCTAAAAGAATCCTAATGGATTTTAGCATGGTACTGGTGAATAAGTTTCCTTATAGTCAATCCCAGGACGTTGAGTGTAACATTTTACTATTAGTTGGGCCTTAAGGATTTCTACCTTTCCATCGGGCCCTCGCTACCTTTTATAAACCCATTTACGACCAATATGTTTAACTCCTTTAGGAAGTTCAACCAAGTCCCAGACTTGATTGTCATGCATAGAATCTATCTCGGACTTCATGGCTTCCTGCTATATTTCCGAATCGATATCCAATATCGCATGTTTATACGTAGTCGGATCCGTTTCCTCCAAGAGGAGAACATCAAGGCTCGCATCAGATGTTAAAAATAGTATCTATGTAGGCCTTGATATTCTATTCGACCTACGTAGAACCTGTGTTGTAGATCCTTCACCCAGTTGGATCTTTGGCTCCATTTCAGGTTTCTCAATGTTAGGATCAAACTCATTGAGTTCAATCTTTCTATAATTCCCACTTTGTCTCAAAAATTCATTTTCAAGAAAAGTGGCAAAACGAGCAACAAATACATTTCGTTCCTCATAATCATAGAATTGATATCCCAAAGAATTTTCAGGATATCCAACGAACCTATATTTATATACCCCGTGGGTGCTAGTTTATCTCGCTGCGCAACTCTAACGTATGCGGGACAACCCCAAATCTTAAAATACATAAGACTTGGATTTCTATCATACCATATCTAACATGAGCTCGTAAAAACAACTTTCGATGGAACTCTATTAAGTATGTGGCAGCAGTAAGTAAAGCATAACCCCAAATGTAATATGGAATATCTGTATAGCTCATCATTGATCGTATCATATCCAATAATGGATGATTCTCCGCTCAGACACATATTAATGTTGAGGAGTTCCTAGTGGGCTATATTGAGCGAGAATCTCATTCTCCCTTAAATAAGTTCTGAATTCGTCGCACATAAATTCGTCTGATCAAAGATACTTGATGAATTTACCTATTTAATTTCTACTTCATTTCAGATTATTTTGAACTTTTCAAATGTTTTCGATTTGTCTTATCAAGTAGACATATTCATATCTTAACTTTTTTTTTGGAAAAGTTTACAAGTATATTTCAAAAGTTATTATTTGTACAATTGTACAAGGGGCATCCCCATGAGCACTCAGAGCAATAAGAAGCCGAAAAATCAAACACGGCCAAAATACACGGCCCAAGAAAGCAAAAATGCAAATAGGCCCAATACACGGCCAAGAAATACAAACGAGCCTTGCTATAAAACTCAGCCCACAAGATCTTGAAACCTAAGGAAAACCAACACCAGGCCAAGCCACGTGTGAATAACCAAGCCCAATCGGTTCACTCCAAAAAGAAAACAAGAGACAGCCACAACCAAGGCCAAAGCCAAAGAAATCTACCCAGGAACGATACAGCCTTTCAAAAAAATCCAAAACAAATACACATCCCACATGATCAAACTGCAAGCAACCCACATGATCAAACTGCAATCGACACCTTGCAACTTGCATCCCACTTCGCCACTTGATTTCCAAACAAACGGTAATCTAATTCAGCCATGCATATTTGAGCCTTATCGAGCCCAAGCAACATGATCAAACTGCTAAGCAACACGCGCATATTATGCCACAACACATGATCAATCTGTCAAAGGGAGAAACATGCATGCGGACATGTATGCCAACCCCTCACCTCATCACGCCTCATCCAGACACGCATGGTGCACGTGGGAATGCCCATCAATTAACTTTTCCAAACAAGCAACAAAGCCAGGAAACGTAACCAGCAATCCCTCATTGCTCTTATGAAAATAAGATATATCCTCCTGGAGAGTACATACGCCATCATGATCCAGCCCCACATCAGACCTCTACATGAAACGAGATTTTTCCCTTTCTCAGTCCTGCCATGTTTCTTCATATCCTATGGCTCCCCCATCCATTGAATATGCTACACTTCACGGCCAGAAAATACTAAAGGGATGCTACATCGCCAGAGCATAATCTGATGACGGCAAAAGACTACTGGGCTAGTATGACCTTCAAAGGGACATTATCTTCTTGAACTCAGACACCATCCCCCGTCCCAACCAAATACACCAAACTCACTGAACGAGATTTTTCCCAGATTAGTCTAGTCTTGTTTCTTCATATTTCTATGCTACTGTTCAAGACTTAACTAAAACAAAGCTGCTACATCACCCAATGAAATCGACAATGACGGGGAAAGCGGGATATGATGCTCAAGACACTGATCGATATGTGCTGATGATGCGATCTTCCTCCCTGTCAAGCCCGAGACCCTTAATTTATTCACTAAGTTCTGGCCCCTCCCCAGAACGAAGCACTACTGCTCAAAGGAAGGCTATAGCAAAAGGTGTTACGCTACCAACCACCACAATCTAGACAGAAATCTTAAGCAGCCGTGCAAGATCACAGAGATCCTAAGCGGAGAATTGAGGCTAGTTTGCTCAGTTTTCCAAGGCTTATCAGCTCAGTTTGACCAAGAACCATGAACAAGTCTGAAGTTTGGTCCCAAATTGAGAGACCAGGCCCAATACCAATCAATCAGGTCAACATCCACATTAAAGTAATATGTGCCGAAAATAGTCAGCCTCAGCACAAAGGCCCAGTGGCCCAAATGGCCCAAAACGCCACTGTAAGTGAGGTTATTCCCTCACACGAAAACGCCAATTCAGATCCAAGAAAATTAAGGGACCGAATCGCCAGCAACAGAAACCACGAGATTAGGCCCAATATCAAAATACATGAAACCAGGCACATTCATCCACTAATCCAGCCCAAACAACCATTGAAGGTTTAAGCCGAACTAATTTTATCAGGCCAAGCTAATTCTTCAGCCCAATTAAAAATTCACCACAAATCGGCCCAGTCAAACCCAATTTCCAAGCCAATCCACCATTTCCCTTTCACGGTACAGTTGGCCCAAATCCTTTTCAGGAACGGCCCAGCCCAAACTTCATCACAGCTCATAGCGAGGCACGTGACAACTCCCAGCTTCCGCACGTGACAAAAACATAGAGTCAGCTAAAGATTGGATGAGCACCAAGCCTAAGGCTTTGCAGCAGGCCCAAAATCAGGCCCAAATACCAATGCAGCCAAGCCTGAAATTTTGAAATAAACCAAAATTTCAACTCGGCCCAATCAGGATATCACTACCAACAAAGATTAGGCCAAATACTTATTCAACAGAGATAGGCCCAAGCGAGCTACTTTCAACGTGACAGAACAATGGCAAATCAAGCCCAACAACAGTTCAAGCCCAAAACGTCTTGGTCACGCCGAAACCAGTCAGCCCAGTAGGCCCAACACCAGTCCAATCACGTGATAAAACAATTTGTCGGTCACGTGATTCTCATAACCAGTCAGCCCTTCAGGCCCAAATCGGCCCAAGCTGCAGCAACAAAAAAACCTAACGGCACAAACAAAAACATTCCACCAGATTAATCCAAAATAGGATCAAACACAATAATTTTTGAAGAACAGTTTGAAGATCTTTATGAACATCCTGAGGTCAACACCAGTCAAACCAGCTCAAAATCCCAAATCTGATCACCAAAAGCGCCCAAATTCGGAGATCAAGTCTAGATCCAACCGAGTAATTCAGCCCCAAGCAGAATCCATCAAATCCAACAAATTTAGCCGAAGTTTGAGCAGCCACCAGGACCGTCAATTTGGTTTTCCATTGAGCGAATGTCAGTTTGAAATCAACAAACCTTAGATCGAGCCACCAGCACCACCAAATCAAGTTCCAGTGAGTGATCAAATTGTGTTTCTGCTAGTTGATCTAAAATCTAAAGAAAAATTTTGATTAATATCAAATGAATCAAGCTGCCTTACTTTCGGTTTTCATCCTCACACACGTGACAACGAAAAGAAAAAGTAGCATCCCAAACACGGCCCAATGGCAAAATTAGTTGTCTCTCACGTGACAAACAACATTCTTCCACTGACTTATCATCAATGAACGAAGTATGTTGAACCATCATGAGCGACATTATTTAATAGACCACACACATCAATGTGTACTAGCTCCAATTCAACACGATATCCAACACCAAGAAATGAGGCCTTTATTATTTTCCCTGGATACATGAATCACAAATCGGATAAGGATCTAAGGTAAGATGATCAATCAAATCATCCTTAACCAATTTTGATAAGTATCTAACACCTACGTGGCCCAATCTCATATGCCATAATTCAGAATTATTTAATTCAGATCATTTATTTGTATTTTCCTCTACATTAAAGACATATCGATATGTTTCTAAAATATAATGACCATTAGATAAAGAACATTCACATATCAAATAGTTGTCTTTATCAAATAAACATAAAGCACCATTTTAATGTTTATTTTATATCCATTTTATCCAATATCGGTAATGATATTATTTGTCTAATAAAAGAGGGTACATAATAACAGTCATGTAAAATTAATTTACATCCATTAGGGAGATCTAGAACAATCGTTCATATGGCATTGACATCCAATGTCTTGTCATTCCCAACTCTAAGTTGGATCTCCTCTTTGTTTAGCCTTTTTTTTAACTCTCATGGCTTGTATGGAATTGAAAATATAAGTGGGACTACCTGTGTCTAACACCCAACAACTATTTGCATCTCAGGCTAATGAGATTTAAATAATAGAAACAAAGCGTACTTGGTGTTCCTGCTTTTCCTTTCAGTTTTGGACAATCAAGTTCCCAGTGTCCAAACTTCTGGCAATATAGACATGCATCACGCTACACGCGGTCTTGCAGTTTGTTTCTTGGAGTCTTTCTTCTTATTTCCCATTTTAATCTTCAAAGACTTCCTATAAGTCTTTGAAGAACTTGCTCCGCCATGAAAGTACAAAGTGAGATCTCTTTCTTCAAATCATGTTCCGTCGAGCATAACATTTGTGAAGCTCTTCATATGTGGCTTGCACCGAATGCACAACATATGTACCGGGTAAAGAAGACAAAATCAGATTTCAGCCTAGCCTTTCATCTATTATAATATCTTGTCATTCCAAATATCGGATCTGGTCAATCATGTTCAAAACATGAATGCTAACCGCTCCTTCATCCTTGAGCGTAGCATGGAACAATTCCTTAGACCTCCGATATATCTCCATTTCTTGATTTATTTCGAACAACTCCTTAAGTGTTCTCATAATGCTTCAAGCATTTAGTACATCTATGTACTGTCTAAGCAAATCAGGAAAAATTTTGACCGACATTGGATTGAATGTAACATACCTCAGTCATTCTGAATCCAAGATAATGCAATTGTTCATCTTCTACTCTAGGTCGTTTGAGGCTCATTTCAATTTATTGGAATCCAAAATCCGTGCTAATGAATGTGTGGAAGCCTTCTACTCAATAATTAAACACTAGCAGAATATTTTCATTTCAATATAAAAACACTAATAACATTATGGATTTGAAATCTATTAGTGCCCTCCCACTACTTTACTTAATTGTGTAATCTCCCTTAACGAAAAAAATAGAAATTTGACTATCAAAATTTCATAGCGGGAAGTGGATCACATGACATTTACTCTAGCCTCACAATATGACAGTCTTGACCATCATAAACTCATTAGGTAGACCTCAAAGGTCAATCACATCTATGTGACTAGTAAGTTTCGTCATGAACCATTTCTTATTGATAAGTGCAGTTTATTCCCACTAATTCCTGCATTCATAGCTTACTATTTTGTTAGTTTTCGTATCATTTAATGTATTTTATAGTTCTTTTATGTTTTATTTGTAGGAAGCATTGATACATGGATCTTGGGGAATTTGTATGTGTTTCGCGACCACACGGACGCACCAGAAGCACGCGGGAAGAGCAGAGATGCAAGACGAGCGACCAGTGAAAAGAATCACAGGCGCCGCTGCGCCCAACTTCTTGGTGCCGCGACGCCTCCAGCGTTCCATACAATTTTCACGTGAGTCTGGCGCCGCGATGCCAACTTTTTGGCTCCGTGGCGCCCTGCAAACGCCCAGAAACAACGATTTTATGGTCTTTTATGCATAAGGACCCCAAGTCTTTTGATATGATCCAGGATACCCTCCAGAGGGTATCGACGATAGAGTTTAATTGGGCTTATTGTGGGTTAACTTGTATTCAATCTTCAAGTCCAAGACAACTTTCAAACCTAAAGAATGTGATTAAATAGATGAGAATGACGCAAGCCCAATATAGAAAAAGTTTTGACGAATCAAGCCGAATCAAGTCCGACACCAAAAATTCGGCCAAGACAAGACTTAATGGGCTTGAGACACATAATTTGGGCCTCGTTACATGAAGGCCACGAAATTTAGGAGCTTTTGGTGGAATGAGACAACTTTAGACATTTTGGGAGAATTTTCATATTTTGTTGACTTATTATGCACCTTTATTGGATTTTTGTGATTGTTGTTTTTCCTTTATTGAATTTCTTGGCAAAGTATTTGATTAAGTTTCTATAACTTTTGAATTTCTTGGAAAGTCTTCTAGGTTGTTAAATGACCATTAAGGGCATAGCTTTTAATTAGCCATAAGTTAGCAATTTATGGTGTTTTGGTCTTTTTCACTTTTTTTATGGTTTTTTTTATTATATTGTAACATTAACATTTCTTAATGGAATTAATCATCAATTTCGAAATTAGCTTCATCTTGAAAGCTTGGCTTTGTCCAAAAATTGCTTAAGGGAGGGATTCCCCTTATTTCATGCAATCGACTTATCTAAGGCGTGGAAACCTTAGTGTCGTCTCCGTCCTAGCAGAACACTTCAATGAATCATCATAAGGGTTCTCAAAGACAAGTTCTTTATGGGTCTTCTTTGTGGCCTTGGAAGGGTTTTGTTCCTACAAAATCAAATTCGCGGTGCTTGGGGTTCTAACCGTTGCGATGGATTTGCTTGGCCTTAAACATCCAAGTAAGTTCCGCGTCATTTGGTATCAGACCTTAGGGTTCCAAGGTCTGATTTTTCTATCTTTACTTTGTGTTTTTTATTTAGTTTTTATTGTGTTTTGAGATGGAAAGATAATTTGAGACCATGGATAGAAGTTTTCAAAATAATTTGGTCTTCGTCTTTCGTACGAGATGCCGCATCAACTCTAGAGCGTGTATTATGATCATCAGCAGAAAATATCCTACTAATTTTGCTAGTACTACACTAATGGAAAAGTTGGGATTACCATTAATACCTATGGATAGACCTATTTGTGGATAAGTGAATTTGGCGAGGTTGAGGTTAGTCATAGAGTTGTGGTTAGTTTTGCTATTGGGGAAAAATATATTGATGAGGTAGTGTGTGACGTAGTTCCTATGAGTACTACACATATATCATTGGGCAAGCCTTGGTATAAGTTTAACAAGGTAACTTATGATATGGACAAGAATAGATATAAGGTCAAATATGGTGGGAAAGTCATTACTATCATTCCTTTAACACCACAGCAGACATATGATGATGTGTTGTATTTTCAGAGGAGTACGAGTAGTGAGAGACATGGTAATGTTGATAAAGTATGTTTTGTGGAGCCATCAGAGAACGACATGGGTAATGAAATGGTTGAAGAATTTGTTGTAAAGGAAAGTGTACGACAACGAAATGGAGTAGTGACTAAGGGTTTTATTGAAAGAGAGATCATTAGCGAGGCTAAAATGAGTGAGTCTGCTTGTGAGGCCATGAGCATTGAGGGAGTAAACACTTGTGAGACCGAGAGTTATGAATGTGTTATTGTGAGTGACATTGTGAGTGGAAATGCTTGTGAGACCGTGAGCATTGAGGGAGTAAACACTTGTGAGACAGTGTGCTTTGAGGTTGAAAAACATAGTGAAGCTGAGTATTTGTGTGAGGTCTTTGCAAGTAAGGTTGAGATAGTGGCCATGGGTGATGATGAAGCCATGCAAGCGAGTAAAAATGAAGTGGATGTGGTAGTGAAGTTTTTACCCAACACATTCTCTACTATTTATGTTTCTTCATTTCAGGTGCAAGTGGTCAAGTATTATACATTTATACTCCAAGATCATCATTCAATTGATTTTGTCAAAACTATCTATGATCCGGGTTCAGATTCGAGGACGAATCCATTTCAAGATAGGGAGAATGATATGATCCAGGATACCCTACAGAGGGTTTCAACGACAAAGTTTAATTGGGCTTATTGTGGCTTAATTTGTATTCAATCTTCAAGTCCAAGACAACTTTCAAACCTAAAGAATCAGATTGAAATAGATGAGAATGACGCAAGCCCAATATAGAAGTAGTTTTGACGAATCAAGCCGAATCAAGTCCGACACCAAAAATTCGGCCAAGACAAGACTTAATGGGCTTGAGACACATAATTTGGGCCTCGTTACATGAAAGCCACGAAATTTAGGAGCTTTTGGTGCAAGGAGACAACTTTAGACATTTTTGGGAGAAGTTTTCCACATTTGTTGACTTATTATGCTCCTTTATTGGATTTTTGTGATTTTGTTGTTTTTCCTTTATTGAATTTCTTGGAAAGTTTTTGATGAAGTTTCTATTACTTTTGACTTTCTTGGAAAGTTGTCTAGGTTGTTAAATGACCATTAAGGGCATATCTTTTAATTAGCCATAAGTTAGCAATTTATGGTTTTTGGTCTTTTTCACTATTAGGGTTTCTTTTATTGTATTATATATTGTAACATTTCTTTCTTAAAGGAATTAATCATCAATTTCGAAATTAGCTTCATCTTGAAAGCTTGGCTTTGTCCAAAAATTGCTTAAGGGAGAGATTCCCCTTATTTCATGCAATCGACTTATCTAAGGCGTGGCAACCTTAGTGGCGTCTCCGTGCTAGCAGAACACTTCAATGAATCATCTTAAGGGTTCTCAAAGATAAGTTCTTTGTGGGTCTTCTTTGTGGCCTTGGAAGGGTTTTGTTCCTACAAAATCAAATTCGCGGTGCTTGGGGTTCTAACCATTGCGAGGGGTTTGCTTGGCCTTAAACATAAAGTGAGTTTCGAGTCATTTGGTATCAGAGCTTAGGGTTCCAAGGTCTGATTTTTCTATCTTTACTTTGTGTTTTTGATTTAGTTTTTATTGTGTTTTGAGATGGAAAAAGAATTTGAGACCATGGATAGAAGTTTTCAAAATAATTTGGTCTTCGTCTTTTCTACGAGATGCCGCATCAACTCTAGAGCGTGTAGTATGATTATCAGTAGAAAAGATCCTACAAATTTTGCTAGTACTACACTAGTGGAAAAGTTCGGATTACCATTAATACATATGGATAGACCTTACTTGTGGATAAGTGAATTTGGCAAGGTTGAGGTTGGTCATAGAGTTATGGTTAGTTTTGCTATTGGGGAAAAATATATTGATGAGGTAGTGTGTGACGTAGTTTCTATGAGTACTACACATATATCATTGGGCAAGCCTTGGTATAAGTTTAACAAGGTAACTTATGATTTGGAAAATAATAGATATAAGGTCAAATATGGTGGGAAAGTCATTACTATCATTCTTTTAACGCCACAGCAGACATATGATGATGTTGTATTTTCAGAGGAGTACGAGTAGTGAGAGACATGGTAATGTTGATAAAGTATGTTCTGTGGAGCCATCAGAGAACGACATGGGTAATGAAATGGTTGAAGAATTTGTTGTAAATGAATGTGTACGACAATGAAATGGAGTAGTGACTAAGGTTTTATTGAAAGAGAGATCATTAACGAGGCTAAAATGAGTGAGAATGGTTGTGAGGCCATGAGCATTGAGGGAGTAAACACTTGTAGACCGAGAGTTATGAATATGTTGTTGTGAGTGACATTGTGAGTGGAAATGCTTGTGACACCGTGAGCATTGAGGGAGTAAACACTTGTGAGGCAGTGTGCTTTGAGGTTGAAAAACATAGTGAAGCTGAGCATTTGTGTGAGGTCTTTGCAAGTAAGGTTGAGATAGTGGCAATGGGTGATGATGAAGCATTGCAAGCGAGTAAAAATGAAGTGGATGTGGTAGTGAAGTTTTTACCTAACACATTCTCTACTATTTATGTTTCTTCATTGCAGGTGCAAGTGGTCAAGTATGATTCATTTATACTCCAAGATCATCATTCAATTGATTTTGTCATAACTATCTATGATCCGGGTTCGGATTCGAGGACGAATCCATTTCAAGAGAGGGAGAATGATATGATCCAGGATACCCTCCAGAGGGTATCGACGACATAGTTTAATTGGGCTTATTGTGGGTTAATTTGTATTCAATCTTCAAGTCCAAGACAACTTTCAAACCTAAAGAATCGAATTGAAATAGATGAGAATAACGCAAGCCCAATATAGAAGCAGTTTTGACGAATCAAGCCGAATCAAGTCCGACACCAAAAATTCGGCCAAGACAAGAATTAATGGGCTTGAGACACATAATTTGGGCCTCGTTACATGAAGACCACGAAATTTAGGACCTTTTGGTGCAAGGAGACAACTTTAGACATTTTTTGGAGAAGTTTTCCACATTTGTTGATTTATTAGGCACCTTTATTGGATTTTTGTGATTTTGTTGTTTTTCCTTTATTGAATTTCTTGGCAAAGTTTTTGATTAAGTTTCTATTACTTTTGACTTTCTTGGAAAGTTGTCTAGGTTGTTAAATGACCATTAAGGGCATAGCTTTTAATTAGCCATAAGTTAGCAATTTATGGTGTTTTGGTCTTTTTCACTATTAGGGTTTCTTTTATTGTACTATATATTGTAACATTTCTTTCTTAATGGAATTAATCATCAATTTCGAAATTAGCTTCATCTTGAAAGCTTGGCTTTGTCTAAAAATTGCTTCAGGGAGGGATTCCCCTTATTTCATGCAATCGACTTATCTAAGGCGTGGCAACCTTATTGGCGTCTTCGTGCTAGCAGAACACTTTAATGAATCATCTTAAGGATTCTCAAAGACAAGTTCTTTGTGGGTCTTCTTTGTGGCCTTGGAAGAGTTTTGTTCCTACAAAATCAAATTCGCGGAGCTTGGGGTTCTAACCGTTGCGAGGGGTTTGCTTGGCCTTAAACATCCAAGTGAGTTCCGCGTCATTTGGTATCAGACCTTAGGGTTCCAAGGTCTGATTTTTCTATCTTTACTTTGTGTTTTTTATTTAGTTTTTATTGTGTTTTGAAATGGAAAGAGAATTTGAGACCATGGATAGAAGTTTTCAAAATAATTTGGTCTTCGTCTTTCGTACGAGATGCCGCATCAACTCTAGAGCGTGTAGTATGATCATCAGTAGAAAAGATCCTACTAATTTTGCTAGTACTACACTAGTGGAAAAGTTGGGATTACCATTAATACCTATGGATAGACCTTAATTGTGGATAAGTGAATTTGGCGAGGTTGAGGTTAGTCATATAGTTGTGGTTAGTTTTGCTATTGGGGAAAAATATATTGATGAGGTAGTGTGTGACGTAGTTCCTATGAGTACTACACATATATCATTGGGCAAGCCTTGGTATAAGTTTAAAAAGGTAACTTATGATATGGACAAGAATATATATAAGGTCAAATATGGTGGGAAACTCATTACTATCATTCCTTTAACACCACAGCAGGCATATGATGATGTGTTGTATTTTCAGAGGAGTACGAGTAGTGAGAGACATGGTAATGTTGATAAAGTATGTTCTGTAGAGCCATCAGAGAACGACATGGGTAATGAAATGGTTGAAGAATTTGTTGTAAAGGAAAGTGTACGACAACGAAATGGAGTAGTGACTAAGGGTTTTATTGAAAGAGAGATCATTAGCGAGGCTAAAATGAGTGACTGCTTGTGAGGCCATGAGCATTGAGGGAGTAAACACTTGTTAGACCGAGAGAGTATGAATGTGTTGTTGTGAGTGAATTGTGAGTGGAAATGCTTGTGAGACCTTGAGCATTGAGGGAGTAAATACAGGTGAGGCAGTGTGCTTTGAGGTTGAAAAACATAGTGAACCTGAGCATTTATGTGAGGTCTTTGTAAGTAAGGTTGAGATAGTGGCCATGGGTGTGATGATGAACCATGCAAGCGAGTAAAAATGAAGTGGATGTGGTAGTGAAGTTTTTACCTAACACATTCTCTACTATTTATGTTTCTTCATTGCAGGTGCAAGTGGTCAAGTATGATTCATTTATACTCCAAGATCATCATTCAAATGATTTTGTCATAACTATCTATGATCCGGGTTCGGATTCGAGGACGAATCCATTTCAAGAGAGGGATATTGATATGATCCATGATACCCTCTAGAGGGTATCGACGATAGAGTTTAATTGGGCTTATTGTGGGTTAATTTGTATTCAATCTTCAAGTCCAAGACAACTTTCAACCTAAAGAATCGGATTGAAATAGATGAGAATGACGCAAGCCCAATATAGAAGCAGTTTTGACGAATCAAGCCGAATCAAGTCCGACACCAAAAATTCGGCCAAGACAAGACTTAATGGGCTTGAGACACATAATTTGGGCCTCGTTACATGAAGACCACGAAATTTAGGAGCTTTTGGTGCAAGAAGACAACTTTAGACATTTTTTGGAGAAGTTTTCCACATTTGTTGATTTATTAGGCACCTTTATTGGATTTTTCTGATTTTGTTGTTTTTCCTTTATTGAATTTATTGGCAAAGTTTTTGATTACGTTTCTATTACTTTTGACTTTCTTGGAAAGTTGTCTAGGTTGTTAAATGACCATTAAGGGCATAGCTTTTAATTAGCCATAAGTTAGCAATTTATGGTGTTTTGGTCTTTTTCACTATTAGGGTTCTTTTATTGTACTATATATTGTAACATTTCTTTCTTAATGGAATTAATCATCAATTTCGAAATTAGCTTTATCTTGAAAGCTTGGCTTTGTCTAAAAATTGCTTAAGAGAGGGATTCCCCTTATTTCATGCAATCGACTTATCTAAGGCGTGACAACCTTAGTGGCGTCTCCGTGCTAGCAGAACACTTCAATGAATCATCTTAAGGATTCTCAAAGACAAGTTCTTTGGGGGTCTTCTTTGTGGCCTTGGAAGGGTTTGTTCCTACAAAATCAAATTCGCGGTGCTTGGGGTTCTAACCGTTGCGAGGGGTTTGCTTGCCCTTAAACATCCAAATGAGTTCCGCGTCATTTGGTATCAGAGCTTAGGGTTCCAAGGTCTGATTTTTCTATCTTTATTTGTGTTTTTGATTTAGTTTTTATTGTGTTTTGATATGGAAAGAGAATTTGAGACCATGGATAGAAGTTTTCAAAATAATTGGACTTCGTCTTTCCTACGAGCCGCCGCATCAACTCTAGAGCGTGTAGTATGATCATCAGCAGAAAAGATCCTACTAATTTTGCTAGTACTACACTAGTGGAAAAGTTGGGATTACAATTACCATTACTATGGATAGACCTTACTTGTGGATAAGTGAATTTGGCGAGGTTGAGGTTAGTCATAGAGTTGTGGTTAGTTTTGCTATTGGGGAAAAATATATTGATGAGGTAGTGTGTGACGTAGTTCCTATGAGTACTACACATATATCATTGGGCAAGCCTTGGTATAAGTTTAAAAAGGTAACTTATGATATGGACAAGAATAGATATAAGGTCAAATATGGTGGGAAACTCATTACTATCATTCCTTTAACACCACAGCAGGCATATGATGATGTGTTGTATTTTCAGAGGAGTACGAGTAGTGAGAGACATGGTAATGTTGATAAAGTATGTTCTGTGGAGCCATCAGAGAACGACATGGGTAATGAAATGGTTGAATAATTTGTTGTAAAGGAAAGTGTACGACAACGAAATGGAGTAGTGACTAAGGGTTTTATTGAAAGAGAGATCATTAGCGAGGCTAAAATGAGTGAGTCTGCTTGTGAGGCCATGAGCATTGAGGGAGTAAACACTTGTTAGACCGAGAGTTATGAATGTGTTGTTGTGAGTGACATTGTGAGTGGAAATGCTTGTGAGACCTTGAGCATTGAGGGAGTAAATACAGGTGAGGCAGTGTGCTTTGAGGTTGAAAAACATAGTGAACCTGAGCATTTGTGTGAGGTCTTTGTAAGAAAGGTTGAGATAGTGGCCATGGGTGATGATGAAACCATGCAAGCGAGTAAAAATGAAGTGGATGTGGTAGTGAAGTTTTTACCTAACACATTCTCTACTATTTATGTTTCTTCATTGCAGTTGCAAGTGGTCAAGTATGATTCATTTATACTCCAAGATCATCATTCAAATGATTTTGTCATAACTATCTATGATCCGGGTTCGGATTCGAGGACGAATACATTTCAAGAGAGGGATATTGATATGATCCATGATACCCTCTAGAGGGTATCGACGATAGAGTTTAATTGGGCTTATTGTGGGTTAATTTGTATTCAATCTTCAAGTCCAAGACAACTTTCAACCTAAAAAATCGGATTGAAATATATGAGAATGACGCAAGCCCAATATAGAAGCAGTTTTGACGAATCAAGCCGAATCAAGTCCGACACCAAAAATTCGGCCAAGTAAAGACTTAATGGGCTTGAGACACATAATTTGGGCCTCGTTACATGAAGACCACGAAATTTAGGAGCTTTTGGTGCAAGAAGACAACTTTAGACATTTTTGGGAGAAGTTTTCCACATTTGTTGATTTTATTCACACCTTTATTGGATTTTTCTGATTTTGTTGTTTTTCCTTTATTGATTTATTGGCAAGTTTTTGATTACGTTTCTATTACTTTTGACTTTCTTGGAAAGTTGTCTAGGTTGTTAAATGACCATTAAGGGCATAGCTTTTAATTAGCCATAAGTTAGCAATTTATGGTGTTTTGGTCTTTTTCACTATTAGGGTTTCTTTTATTGTACTATATATTGTAACATTTCTTTCTTAATGGAATTAATCATCAATTTCGAAATTAGCTTTATCTTGAAAGCTTGGCTTTGTCTAAAAATTGCTTAAGAGAGGGATTCCCCTTATTTCATGCAATCGACTTATCTAAGGCGTGACAACCTTATTGGCGTCTCCGTGCTAGCAGAACACTTCAATGAATCATCTTAAGGATTCTCAAAGACAAGTTCTTTGGGGGTCTTCTTTGTGGCCTTGGAAGGGTTTTGTTCCTACAAAATCAAATTCGCGGTGCTTGGGGTTCTAACCGTTGCGAGGGGTTTGCTTGGCCTTAAACATCCAAGTGAGTTCCGCGTCATTTGGTATCAGAGCTTAGGGTTCCAAGGTCTGATTTTTCTATCTTTACTTTGTGTTTTTGATTTAGTTTTTATTGTGTTTTGATATGGAAAGAGAATTTGAGACCATGGATAGAAGTTTTCAAAATAATTTGGACTTCGTCTTTCCTACGAGATGCCGCATCAACTCTAGAGCGTGTAGTATGATCATCACTAGAAAAGATCCTACTAATTTTGCTAGTTAACACTAGTGGAAAAGTTGGGATTACCATTAATACCTATGGATAGACCTTATTTGTGGATAAGTGAATTTGGCGAGGTTGAGGTTAGTCATAGAGTTGTGGTTAGTTTTGCTATTGGGGAAAAATATATTGATGAGGTAGTGTGTGACGTAGTTCCTATGAGTACTACACATATATCATTGGGCAAGTCTTGGTATAAGTTTAAAAAGGTAACTTATGATATGGACAAGAATAGATATAAGGTCAAATATGGTGGGAAACTCATTACTATCATTCCTTTAACACCACAGCAGGCATATGATGATGTGTTGTATTTTCAGAGGAGTACGAGTAGTGAGAGACATGGTAATGTTGATAAAGTATGTTCTGTGGAACCATCAGAGAACGACATGGGTAATGAAATGGTTGAAGAATTTGTTGTAAAGGAAAGTGTACGACAACAAAATGGAGTAGTGACTAAGGGTTTTATTGAAAGAGAGATCATTAGCGAGGCTAAAATGAGTGAGAATGCTTGTGAGGCCATGAGCATTGAGGGAGTAAACACTTGTTAGACCGAGAGTTATGAATATGTTGTTGTGAGTGACATTGTGAGTGGAAATGCTTGTGAGACCGTGAGCATTGAGGGAGTAAACACTTGTGAGGCAGTGTGCTTTGAGGTTGAAAAACATAGTGAAGCTGATCATTTGTGTGAGGTCTTTGAAGTAAGGTTTAGATAGTGGCCATGGGTGATGATGAAGCCATGCAAGCGAGTAAAAATGAAGTGGATGTGGTAGTGAAGTTTTTACCTAACACGTTCTCTACTATTTATGTTTCTTTATTGCAGGTGCAAATGGTGAAGTATGATTCATTTATACTCCAAGATCATCATTCAATTGATTTTGTCATATCTATCTATGATCCGGGTTCGGATTCGAGGACGAATCCATTTCAAGAGAGGAAGAATGATATGATCCAAGATACCCTCCAGAGGGTATCGACGACCGAGTTTAATTGGGCTTATTGTGGGTTAATTTTATTCAATCTTCAAGTCCAAGACAACTTTCAAACCTAAAGAATCGGATTGAAATATGTGAGAATGACGCAAGCCCAATATAGAAGCAGTTTTGACGAATCAAGCCGAATGATGTCCGACACCAAAAATTCGACCAAGACAAGACTTAATGGGCTTGAGACACATAATTTGGGCCTCGTTACATGAAAGCCACGAAATTTAGGAGCTTTTGGTGCAAGGAGACAATTTAGATATTTTGGGAGAAGTTTTCCACATTTGTTGACTTATTAGGCACCTTTATTGGATTTTTGTGATTTTGTTGTTTTTCCTTTATTGAATTTCTTGGCAAAGTTTTTGATTAAGTTTCTATTACTTTTGAATTTCTTGGAAAGTTGTCTAGGTTGTTAAATGACCATTAAGGGCATAGCTTTTAATTAGCTATGCACACTTGGAGCACCAAAGGACATGACCAACATTAAAGTAGAACAATTGCAAGTACCAACAAGGCCAATCACAAGATAGAAGACCAAAATGATTAGAGAACCAATGGCAGGTCTAGCTCAGAGTTTCATGGCTGACTGCAACAGACAAGTAAGGGGCACACCATAGACGCATGTAGGCTTCAATGGAGTTGGCCCTAAGGCTTAAGCTACTTCACTTGGCCCAAATCAGATCTGATTGAAGCTTCCAAAGCCATTTTGAAGACAATGACCTATATGGAGAATTTGACCTATCTTTGACACTTTTGTAATTCGGCCAAACCTTATGTTATTTTATCATTTTGTTTGATATGTTGACTTTAGTTTTGATGTAATTAAGCTAGTTGACCAGGCCATTAGGGTTAATATGCTTAGAACCTTGCTTATTAAGTAAGCACTTCAATTTACTGTTTAATGTAAGCAGCACTCAAATTAGCTTAAGTTAGATTAGTTTCTAATCATTGTTTTAAGCTACTTTAGGTGGAAAAGACATTTAGGGATGTGCTTAAGTGAAAACATTGGGTAGTTTTTAGGTCTTTTGGTAATTTCACTATAAGGATATTTTTAGTCCATTCACACCTTTAGGGTTTCTCTTTGTAACCTATTTAAACTTTGTTTTCTTCTTCTTTGGAACATTAATTCACGACATTTTCATCAAACATTCAAGCTTTTAAGCTTTGGCTATGGCTAAATTTCTTTTGAGGGAGGGATTCCCCTTTTCAAGTTGAAATCGACTTATCTAAGTTTGTCAAGCTTAGTGGTGTCTCCATTGCTAGCAAAACACACCGATTTCATGTTTTTAAGTTATCATGGACAAGGTTTCATGGTGGTTTAGGGCTGATCTTGGATGAGTTTTGTTCCTATAAAATCATCGATTAAGGTTCTTGGGGTTTAAGAAAGAATACTTGGTGTTTGCTTGGTTTTGATCCCAAGTGAGTTTCTTGTCACTTGATATCCTTTCAAATCAAGCGGGAATATTGTGGAAGTGTTTTTATGAAGAAAATATCGATACCTTTCTCTATAAAGAGGCGCTTGAATTCTTAGTGAATGAATCAAGAAATTTCTTCCATGGCATCTTCCTCTGCTAATCCTAGCCCCTGCCTAAAAGCTACCAAAGCCAAAATAGTATATCAAAAACTTTGCAAATGGCCAGTCATAGATCGAGCAGTCATAGATTCCAAATATGTTCAAGATCTTTGGAGAGATATTTACAATTGAATATATACAACTTCATCATCTGCCTTGCTGCCTAGAGAAATTGCGATGGATATCGTGAATCGAGTTCCCACTAACTTCATGAGGTGGTGCTATATTCTTCGAACCATCTGGAATGGAAAAACAGATGGCTTGATATATTACAAAAATAATTCTGCAATTGTCAACTGTGGATATCACAGATATCATTCCATAGTTTTTTATAAACAGTCATGAATTCTTTGATCATTGTCAATGGAGTTTGGGCACTTTGTTTGAACTTGGGTTCTTGAATGGATTTATTATTGGGCCAAGTCCAATTCATCCTAATAGTCATGGTATCTTAGAAGCCAGCCTTTATGAACTTTCCCCATTCGTTAGTAATATTTTACATCGATGGTATAAACGCCACATAAGTATTACTGTCTGGATCAAAACCTTTACCCAAGAATGGACGGATGATTATTCATATGTTTTCCACCCCATCCATCTGATTAGAATTATATTGTCACACCAGCTCACTGATTGGAGACTTATCAATTGGCTATCGAGACCAAAACTTAGAGCCTATTACGGATATGAGGATTTTCCAGAAGAGATTACGTTCCGTCATACCTGTGATCTTAGAGCTCTCTCTACAGACTCTGTTCGCCGAAGTTTAGAGAGCAATATTATTGAAAAATACTGGCAACTCTTCACTACTATTGAAGAGTCATCAAGGAGTATTATCCAAGGCTATAACAAAATCAAGTTTCTTGATAGTCTCTAATCTCGAATCCTCATCGGTGCATTCCTATGTCTCTTAAAGCCCAAAGAAAATGGGAAGATCATCAGTATGAAGATGATCATGTTCTTGCCTTACAACCAAATTGCTATATCCCTTGATGTAACCTTCACAGTTATAATTTGTTTCTTTGTTGCATATGTTATTGCATGTACCTGTTTTCTTATTTAAAGTTTTAATTAACATAGTTGCTTTTATTCCTGGATAGAAGACATATCCTACCAAGATTCTTGATGTTTTCCCCTTCAATCAATAAAGAAGAATTCAAAAAATTGTAGTTATTATGGTCAAACAAGATGTTGAGCATAGTATGTGTAAAGGAGACATGACTTAGATGTAACCGTACGTCTAAATAGTCTTAAAAAGCATTAGAGTATAATTGATAACTTACTTGGATAATCGAGTTAGAGAATGTCAAAATAATTAGAGGTCTAGGAATAAAATTCCTTGATGGTTGGTGGTGAATGAAGTATGATAGTAAATATATATATACTACTCAGCAGAATTTTACAGGATGAAATTGGAAAAAAAAATTATCTACCAAAGATGAAGCATGTGCCAACATGGTAAAGGTTATTTTATTAATGGGTGATAAGATAAAAGGAGGACTACGTGTGGTATACTAGCTAAGTAATTAACGAACAACGATAAGGATTTGAGCTATTAAGTTTATATTTCTCTATGGTTTGATACCAGTTTATGGGTGATTGTCACTAGTAGTACGGTATATATGGTAAAAGAGAGTTGGCTATGTGAAATCTTAGATATTGGAATGTTTTGGAATCTATGGAATTGGATATTGTGATTTAATGGTTGATCGTATTTGAATAGATAATAACATGCTTTAATATTATAAGTTGATGGAGTGACAATTGGGGGTTAAATTCTTGTGTTTTAATGTTGAAATATTGAGGAATGCTTGTGAGAAAATGGTAATGTTGATATTGGTGTTATATGTTGAGTTATATAGTGAAAAGTTTGTTAGGATTCTATGGCCTAGAGGATATTGGGTGAATTCAGTGATTTGTGGTAAGATATTTAATATCCACAGTTTCAAGATAAAATCTTAGAATTTTTAGTTCTTATAAGAGATTCGAGGACGAATCTCATTTAAAGGGGGGAGAAAAATGTAACACCCCGGTAACCCGATGAACACTAAGTTAGGAATAGAATAGTACCTATTATTTTTGTCACTTGAAAGTGGGTATTAGGCTCATGAAACTACTTTAAGCTTATTCAATAAATTCATTGTAGTACCGTTAAGAAATTTATTTTAAGGTTCAATACGGACATCATTTAGTATTTGGACCGTAACTTTCTTATACGATATCCGATTTTTATGAATGTTATATCGTTGGAAATCTAAGAACGAGATCTACAACTTTCACGTTGGATATTTCTTCAAATTCGAAGCCGAAACAGAACGAAAATACATATCAGATTTGGATGAGCTATGTCTAAGGACTGATTTGAGAAATTCTTAAAGTTTTCAACATTTTCACCATTTATTTATTTTAACATATGCCCCTAGTATATAAAGGGGACATTACCCTTTCACCCTTCTCATTTGTTGAGAAGAAAAGACGTGAGAGAGGGGGAGAAGTGCAAAATTTTCCTTTCAATTCATCAACCAAAACTACTTGATTCAAGCTTCAATCTTCACATGCAAGCTTGGAAGAAAGAAGAGGAAGCTTAGATAGTCTAGCTAGTGAAGAAATAAATGAAATCAAGGTGAGTTAAGCTTGACCCAAATATTTGATATAATGGGCTTTGATGATTTGATGATTGTGGTGTGTTGATTGGATGTGCTTAAGGTTGTTTACATGACTATTATGCTTGAAAGTTAATAATTTGAATAACCCCCAAATTAAGAAAACCCTAGACATGGATTACATTGGAATCTATGGAGTTTAATGTTGTAATTTGATGATTTGAGGATTAATGGATTGTGCTTGGGTGATGATAACATGTATTTTGTTGGAAATTGATTGAGAGTTGACATTGTTTCTTTTGTTCTAATGTTGAAATGTTAAAAAAAAACTTGTGTGAATGTGGTAAGGTTGGTGTTGATGTTGCTTGTTGATTTTTGAAGTAAGATAAGGGCTGTTTTGGTTGTTTGATGAAATCTTGATACATGTTGAAGTGTATTAGTAGTGCCAAAAAGGAAGGATAAAAATAGTTTGTATTAAATATTATGTATATCCTCAATACACACCTAGTGTTCGATAAAATGATGACCTTAATAAGATTAAGAATTTAAATAATTTTTAAGTATGATAATATGTGTTTATTGAGCTAGAAAATCTGATAATGATGACCAAATTAAATAAAGTTAATAGAGGAATGAAATTGGTATGTTGGGCAGTGAGTTTAATGAAGTCACATACTGGACATGTTGTGAATATTTACTTATAAGTCAAGTTTATGGTGTTTGATTGATGACACGTAAATTTCTGGATAAATTATACATATAGAGGAGTAACATATCCAAAATTTAGAATTTTTGGACTTAAGATGAGACCGGACCGAATTTTTGAAGTCGGGCAATCTGCTGCCCTTGTGCCCTGTTTTTCCGGTTGCACAGCCCCTGAACTTCAGTCCATAACTTGAGTTTCTGGTATTGGAATTGAGAACCGTAAAAACCTACATAAACTAGATACATTATGGACCATTCCAGTAAAATTTTAGCTTCAGATTCATCCTCAATTAATCACAGTGAATTTTCAAAGTTAGACATCAAGTAATGAATTTTCTAGCGATTAGTGAAATATAAGTTTTCACTACCGTATTTGTACAACTCCAAATCTAAGGCCGTTAAATTCCTAGATACCATAAATTTCTACAACATTCTAGTAGATTAATTATCCATGCATTGCATATTCTTTCATGTGATATGAAAATATTCTGAGTTATAAAGAAAGAAAACTAACGTTGTTTTGACTTTAGATCGACGTCAGAACACTCGGAAGTCACCTACATCACATACCGCATCTGAATTTCCATATCACTGTGAGTGAATATTTTTCTTTTATCTGGGAGTATTTATTTCATAAATTTATTTATGTTTTCAGATTACATTTTCATTTCAAGCGAGCTGAAAATTATGAATTGAGTTTGGTTTCAGATTAATATTTTGATGTGAAATGATTTCAAAGGTATGATTTTATGATTTTGGAGGCATGGGGGAAAAAACCCACTGACAAGAAACCCACTTGGATTTGAAATCCAAGCAAACCCCAACGGACAGAACCCCAAGAACCGCGAATTCGTTCCCTAAATACGGAATTACAAAAATACCAAGTCTTTAAGTCTTCAAATGCTTAGGAAGTTTTATTCTAAACTGATTTGGGCCAAGTGAAATGGCTTTGGGCCCTTTCCATTGAAGCCCACATGCGTCTCTATTTGTTTGTTGCAGTCGGCAATAAAACTCTGAACTAATCCCGCCATTGCTTTTTCTGATTATTTTTGCCTTCTGTCTTGTGATTGGCCCTTCTGGTAATTGCAATGGATCCCTTGTGTTATTGGCCATGTCATCTGATGCTCCATGTGTAGCCTGGATCATGTCATTCCCCTCCTCTTGAAAAGGATTACCTCGAATATGTACCTGCATTAAAAATAAAATAAGTCAGAAACATTAAACATTGCAGGAACGCTAAACTCACCAGGAAGATCAAGCTTGTAAGTATTGTCGTTGATCCGCTCCAGGACTTGAAATGGACCATCTCCTCTTGGTTGCAACTTGGATCTTCGTTATGTTTGTATCTTTTCCTCTTGCATATAAAGCCACACCCAATTGCTGGGGTCAAACACAATGCGTTGGAAACCTATTATTCTCACCAACTCTGCCTTTCCCTTATCATTCATACTCCCAAGCTTAATAACAATCAAAGATAATAAATCCATAGGAGTTAAAGAATTAGAATCATAATCAATCTCACAAGGCAAGTAAAAACTAGAAGAACAAATGCATCTATTATATGCAAACTCTGGCCCCGTTATTGCGTCTGTGATCTTCTTAGCTCTTTGGCGTGTGATTGGGCCTGTTGGCAATTGCAAAGGCTCTAATGTTCCTTGGATGACTGCATTCATGTCAAATGTTGTCCCTTGGATCATGTCATTCTCCCTCTCTTGAAATGGATTCGTCCTCGAATCCGAACCCGGATCATAGATAGTTATGACAAAATCAATTGGACGATGATATTGAAATATAAAAGAATCATACTTGACCACTTGTACCTGCGATGAAAAAGCATAAACAATAGAGAAAATGTTATGGAAAAACTTTAATACCACATCTACTTTCTTTTCACCAGCTCTCATAGCTTCATCATCACTCATGGCCACTGTCTCAACCATACTTGCAAAGGACCTCCTCACACACCTGCTCAGTTTCACTATGTTTTTCAACCTCAAAACACACTACCTCACAAGTGTTTACTCCATCAATGCTCACGGTCTCACAAGAATTTTCACTCACCATGTCACTTATAACACAATTCACAACATTCAAGGCCTCACAAGTGTTTTCATTCACTATGCACTCAACATCACAAGTGTTTACACTCATATTACTCATGACCTCACAAGTGTTTTCAGTCGCTATGCACTCAACATCACAAGTGCTTACACTAATAGTACTCACGACCTCAACATAACAAATGTTTCTCACTTCATTACACACAACTTCAATAGCTTTTGGTTGTTGAGTACTCTCTTCATTCACTGCATATTTAGTTACCTTCCAAGTCTTTTTCCATTTCTCATAAGATCTTCTATAATCACTCATAATAGCTTGGATATCACTTTTGAAAGTATCCAAAACCTCGATCTTATCTTCAATGGTTAAAGTTGGACCTGCCATCTCAACATTAAACAAACAAATTAGAAATAACAAGAAAGTAAAGCAAATATCTAAATCCTCACAATCTCACGTGTTTACACTCGAATGATATCACTCCACTCGTGTTTGCACTCTATTGGCTTTTACCCGATATTGTGCTCACAATCACTGCCTTTTACCACTCTTGAGTTCTTCCTCAATTCAAATGTGAATCACACTCAATCCAAGAATACAAAACCAAGTGTAGTCCTCAAGCTAGCATGGAACACAATAGACCCAATAATATATATATAGGGCAGGCGGAAACAAAATGCGAACAGGAATAGCAATGACGAAGACTCAATCAATAATACTTAAGCTAGAGTAATTAGAATAAAGAAGTGAACAATTAGCACAATGGAAAAAAAATAAGCATGCAAATTCACGGTCGTATGCAATTTCAGGAGAAAATTTGGCACCGCCATAGAAATTTTGATGGGATACCCTCCACGGGCACCTAAATGATAATATGGAACAAACTAAATTCAACAAAAAAATTTCACTTTTTACTCTTTTTTTTTGCTCAAGTGATCATTATCACTCAAGAAATAAACAAAACGAAAACATAAACATAAACAAGATCCAACAAGAACTGAAACGAAAATAACAAAGAACGAAAATAAAAATAGAATCAAACAAAAAAAGAAAAGATAGGAAAAATCAGACCTTGGAACCCTGAGCTTTAGATACCAAATGACAAGAAGCCCACTTGGAATCGAAATCCAAGCAAACCCCAAGCAACGAACAGAACCCCAAGAACCGCGAATTTGATTTTGTAGAAACAAAACTCTTCCAAGGCCACAAAGAAGACCCACAAAGAACTTTCCCTTAAGAACCTTTAAGATGAATCCTTGTAGTGTTTTGCTAGCAATGGAGACGCCACTAAGTTTGCCAAAACTTAGATAAGTTGATTCAAACTTGAAAAGGGGAATCCCTCCCTTATAAGAATTCGGCCATAGCCAAAGCTTTAAGCTTTTGTGTTTTACAAATTTCGTGATTTTTTTAAAATGAAAAAGAAAGAAAGCTTAAATAGTGATACAAAAGAAACCCTAAAGGCATAAAGACAACAATGCCCATAAATACGAAATTACAAAAATACCAAGTCTTTAAGTCTTCAAATGCTTAGGAAGCTTTATTCTAAACTGATTTGGGCCAAGTGAAATGGCTTTGGGCCTTTTCCATCGAAGCCCACATGCGTCTCTATTTGTTGTTGCAGTCGGCCATAAAACTCTGAACTAATCCCGCCATTGCTTTTTCTGATTCTTTTTGTCTTCTGTCTTGTGATTGGCCCTTCTGGTATTTGCAATGGATCCCTTGTGTTATTGGCCATGTCCTCTGATGCTCCATGTGTGGCCTGGATCATGTCACCCACCTCAGATGTAACTTGATTCAGATATGGAATTGACGGATATGGAATTTACGGATATGGTATTGATGGGTATCGGTATTGATACTGGATATAGACGTGTACACACGGGATACATGACTAAAGATGACAGATGCCTCTAGATCCTGGGTATTGGGCTAGAGGGACTGTGAGTACAACGCCCATAGACCCGGATTTTTCAAAGACAGGGTGGTGGCATTGATAGCACCACTGTTTACTGGTTTAGTGGCTTGGGGGACTGTACGTACAACGCCCCAAGACCACAGGATTATTGTACAGATTGACAGTTGATTTTACAGATGATTTTACATATGAATCTGTGAATGGTTTTCACAAAGGTTTTCGGACGGGAAAAATCAGATAATTTATAAATTCAGAGATTGACTTTTTGGATTTGATTCTTTAAAGAGATTGGTTTTATAAAGGAGTTCTCAAGAGAACTCACGACTTAGAGAATTCTAGAAAATATTTTCTAAGCAGGAAAGATTGATTCTTAAGATGATTTTGGTTTTGGAACCACAGATTTTATAAAGTATATCAGTTTCGTTTTCACTTTAAACTGTCCACTCACTAGGTTGTTCAAACAACCTAACCCCCTACTCCCAGTATTGTTTTGCAGGTGTATCTGAGGGACGTGTTCGAGAGGATGGATACTGATGGCAGTCACTTGGGTGTTGAGTCCACCAGGTTGTGTCCAGAAGGCAGTATCAGTCTTTGAGTGTGTCAAACAACAGATTGTAGTGTAAAGTTATTTTTGAGTGCATTGTATGGAAACTTGAGATGTATTTGTATGAGTATTGTGTTGGGCATTGGACCCTTTGCATGAACTTATATTTGGGATGAGTGTAACAGTATTGATCAGTCAGATTGGTTTGAGGCTCAGGTGGGATAGTACGGCCTATTCCCTGCCGGTAGCATCTCCCGGGGTGGGGATGTTACAATCATAATTTCAATAAATTACCGTAAAGCCCCTAAACTTTCTATTTTAATCCTAAATTATTCAAAACAAAATTAGGGGATTTCAAATCACAACCAAAATGATTTGTATATCAAATATACATGAAAAACATAATTCTGAAATTTTCCAGATTTTTCAGTAATTACCAAAGGCCCAAATCTTTTGCTTTTTAATCATTTTGATGAGATTTGGCATCTCCGCTTGCTCGCGGTGTATTCTTTGTGGTTGTTCGAGTGAGGACATTGATCATCTTTTCTTCCAGTGCCTCTTTTCTTCGAGGGTCTGGTCGTCTGTGCTAGCCATGTGTGGGTTAGATTGGAGTCGCCGAGATTGGTGTCAGACTGTTGAGTGGTTATGTCAGTTCTCTGGTGCCTCTTTATGTCATCTTCTGGTTCATCTGTCTTTTGCAGCGTCAGTCTACCATATTTGGAGGGAGAGGAATGCTCGCACTCATGATATGCCTCTTCGGCCTGTTTCTGCTCTTCTTTATGATATTGTTTTTGATGTTCGGAATCGTGTTAGCTTTTACGTAAGGTGAATCCATCTTATGACAATAAATGGCTTCACCTTTCGTGGCACCTGCCCGATGACATCTTTTGTTGATCTTTTGTAGCCGTTTGGCTTTCTTCTCTGAGGGCCTGTCCTCTCTAGTGCCTGGGGCATGCCCATTTGATCTTTTGCTTGTAGCCTTTCGGCTTTTCTTCTAGGAGGGCTTGTCCTCTCTAGTTGCCTGGGGTATGCCCATTTGCTATTTGTATAGTTTTCTTTTGGTTATAATACTTACTTTATCCAAAAAAAACAATTTGTTCAAAATAAGTTTAGGAGATTTTCAATCACAAACAAAATAATTTGTACATCATATATACATAAAAAAAATCCAGAAAATTTTTCAAAATTTTACACAATTACCGTGGGGTCCCTATAGTTTGCATTTTAATCATTTTGGTTCTAATTTATCAAATACAGGATTAGGTGATATCCAATCACTTCCAAAATAATTTGTACATCTTATATACATTAAAATGCAACCCAGGAAATTTTTTTCAGATTTTTAACATATTGCCGTGAGCCCACAAACTTTATATTTTGATCATTTTGGTCCTAATTTGTCAAATACAAGATTAGGTGTAATTCAATCACTACCAAAATAATTTATACATCTCATATACATCAAAATATAACATATATATGAAAAGCCCCAATTTTGGTGGAGGTTCAAAACCCTAATTTCTCAAACTAATCAAATTAACAAAATTAGCCAAAATTAACAAAATCCAATACTTAATCTAATCTCTACAACACCAAGCAAGTCTCACCACTTTGAAACAACTCAAGAACAATTTTAGATCATCAATGAGTGGCATAACAACTCTAGAATGGCAACATGATCATCAAATGACCAAATGTGTGCTAATAAACCATTTACAAGCTCACTTTGATTATATACATGCTTACAATTTTCATTCAAGCTTCCAAACCACATATTACAAAATCAAGAGAGTAGAAAAAATATGTGAACAACATATATTGAAGCTAAGAACCATAGAAACATATTTCTAGTTGAAGAAAAGTTGAAAAACTTACAAGATCTTCAAGTTTTCTTCAAGACTTTCTTAAGCTCTTCACCTTTTTCTCTCAATAATTTTTCTTGTAATATTTGGAGGCTTAGCAAAGTGAAGCAAATGAAAAAATATAACACTTATATACTAGGTCAAGGTGGCCGAAATTGCATTAATAAAAAAAAAATATTTTCAATTTTAAATAAATTTAAACCAATATCAAAGAAGTAAAACTCAATTTGACAACCATTTCTTTTAATGTAAAGTCGACAATTTACATTGCATAATCATTTCCTAACTTTATCATCATGTAAGATATTTATATTTTAATTACTTTAATTATTTAATAATTAATTAAATACAAATATCTCATATATATGTAACATATTTACATTAAATAATCCAAATACATATATTAATGATATATGTCAATATATTAATTTGACAATTAATTAATGTATATTTAATAATATCATATATTAAATACAAATACACATTAATTAGGAAATGACAGATCGACCCCTAAAGCATGTATCATTCGTTTAACCGTTAAACGATTTATAAATAATCACCATTATTCATAAATGTTGCTCTAGTGCTCTACGAGTATGTTTCATTAGTGAGACTTTCTAGGTTCAGGCATATCTGTCACGAAATCCAATTTCGTGTCCATAATCTACCCACTCTTAAATTATGACGACCACATATAAACTCGCTGAACCATAAAGGTCGAGGTCATTGCATACGTATAATCCATCTGTTACATGTACTGGATTATCCCAGAGATATAGATATAAACGTCAAATCTCTATAGGGATAATGTCGTCGACGTATCTATTAGCAATCTCTAAATAACATTCTGAACTCACTTCCGAATTATACTATGGCCATAGATTTAACAGATCTCTAATCACATTTGGACTATCTTTGCTCTGCACACAGAACTGACAAATCCTATCTTGAAACACACAGGATATCCTGAGGATCGGTCCACACCTAACGAACAGGCGGAGGTCTGATCTAAATAGGTCGGTGACGTGACTGTCATCTAAGTGTGGAGGATGTCTCACACATCCATAGTGGTATCTCATGTCGAAGGACCACTATGCTATTCCACCCAAGAAGATTGTTATTGACGTTGGTGTACCATCTATTAAGAATCTTTGGTGAGTGGTTCAATGTTTATCCAATATAAACACCTACACGTCTATACAAGTCTCTCAAGACTCATGGTTCATTGGAATAAACCATCAAACCAAGTCTCGATATACGACATGTACTGGTCTCAACGGATTTAACTAACTGATATGTCTTAGTAAATCTTGACTAGGAACTATATTCGATAATATACATCTAGTAGTGATACTTCCCAATGTCAATTACAAACTCTTTTGTAAATATGCACTACATTATATATTATCGGGTCTTTGTCTAATATATATATCATAAACCACATTTAGTTTCAATCTAATCATAATTAGATTGAATACATATATAAAAACAAGAGGTACAACAATTAATAAGTAATATTATGGAAAAAAAAAGAATTGTTTGTATTCATGAATCAGACATAAATACGATCCGGATTGGCACTCCGACCACCAACCCCAACATGATCAACAATTGATTCCACTACCGAGGTGGAATATATTGCGGCATCAGATGTTGCAAAGGAGTCTGTATGGATTAGAAAATTTATCACAGAATTGGCAGTTGTCCCACGCTTCAAGGATTCGATCCGGTTGTTTTGTGATAATAGTGGTGTCGTTGCATAGGCAAAAGAACCTAGAACACATCGGAAATGGAAACATGTGGAGCGGAAGTACCACATTATTCGTGAGATTATTGCTCGATGAGATGTTGTTGTATGCAAGATATCAGGAGAAGACAATATAGCAGACCCGCTTACGAAGGCTTTGCCTCCAAAACTATATGATAGACATGTTGAGGCGATAGGTATAAGATACCATCAAATTTGGCACTAGAGCAAGTGGGAGAAAATGTTAGAGTTGGTGCTCGGCACTCCAAATTTTGATATATTTATTGTAAATACAATGTACATTTATATTTTATTATGAATAAAATTTAGTAATTTTCATCAATATAACTTTTATATGGTAAAGACTAAAAATGACCTTGGAATGAATTATTGTTGCGTTATTGCAAAAGCGCCGCAATTGTCACAATACAATTCATTCTTAAATTTGTTCCTAGTCAAGGTTTACATACCTAGTCAGTTAGTAAACCTGTGAGACCAGTACGTGATGTATATTAGAATTGTTCTAATGGTTTATCTCAGTAAACCATGAGTCTTGGGAGACTCATCTAAGCACGTAGGTATTTATTGGATAAATATTGAACGACTCATTTGAAGATTCATGATAGATGGTACACCAACATCAATAGGAATCTTTACGAGTCTAATAGCATATTAGCTCCTTTGACTTGTGATACCACTGTGGATATATGAGATATCCTCCATACTTTGATGGCAGTCACGTCAATGATCTTTTAAAATCATACCTCCGCTTGTTCGTCGGGTATGGACTGATACTCATGATATCCTGTAATGTATCCAGAGAGGATCTGTCAGTCCCGTGTAGGGGATTCAGGTATCCAATTTGTGATTCTTTGAAATCCTTGGCCGATGTATGATTCAGAAATGAGTTCCGAATATTTATTTAGAATCATAAATATGTCGCGACACATGAATTTTAATAAAGGAGATTTGACATTTTATCTATATCTCTGGAACAATTTGGATTACCTATGACAGAGGGATTACATATATGCGATGACTTCGACTTGAATGGTTCAACTCGAGTATCTGTGGTAGTCATAATTTATGAGTGGATAAATTACGGACACAGAAATGGTTTCCGTGACAGATAAACTTGAACCTAGAGAGTCCCACAATATAAAGTGTACTCATTGAGCACTTGGGCAATTAATTATGGATAATTCAGATTATTAATAATTTACACATGCGTATTAAATAATTTGTATTTGTATACGATACATAATTTTGATTAGATACACATTATTGACCAATTAGATTTTGACACTTGTTTTATTATTAATAATTAATTATTTATTTATTAATAATGATAATGATAAATTGGAAGAATATTATTGGGATATTTTTTTCCATAACTTATTTTGTCTTTTTGTTAATAATTAAATGAATTAATTAATTTTTTTAATTTATTTATTTTTAATTAAGAATATTACATGGAATATTCTTGATTTTTGGCTAATTTTAATTGGCTATTCCATATGTTTTTTACACGTATTTTTATAACAAAAATATCAAAATAATTAATTATTTTGGATAAGATCAAAATGGTGTCAAAATTGTGGCCATGAAAATTATTATTTTTTATTAAGCAAATTGCCAATTTTTCGGCAATGTGGGAAATTGTTATATAAATGGAATTTGTTATGTTTTGTTAGGTTTAGCCACTTCTCAGGTGTTGAGAACAAAATAAAAAAAGGGTTAGGGTGACTATCACGACAATCAACACCAAGGAATGAGAAATTGAAAAAAATTGGAATTTATTTTAACGTAAAAATCAAATTCCTAATTTCTATTTTCTTAATTTTATTTCCTAAGCATGCAAAGTATGTATGAGATATGTATATTGTATATTTTATGTACATATGTATTTTGAATATATATTGGGTGCAAAATTTGGTGTTGGTTGTGTAATAAACCTTAATAGTTTTCTTTATTGAACATGTGTTAAAGATTAATTAGTGAATTAATCTAAAAGTTTTAATTGCCATTCTAGAGTGATGTTGCCACTCAAATGTTTGCTTAGAATTGTTCTTGGAACTTTATATTATGGTGATTGATTTTGGCGTAAATTAACTGGATTAACTTTGTGAATAAATTGAATTTTGGCATGAAAAATGGTCCAAAATAGTTTCTGGATCAGATCTGGATTCATGTGTGAAAAAATAAATTTTTTCATGGAAAATTATGATATTTGGATGATTTTTTTATGTGTATTGGGTGGTGGATTAATTCCGGAAATTATTCCAGGGCGAAAAAGCGTGAAAACGGTGAAAATCGGGTCGAAACGGGTTCGCCGCATCATGGCTGTGAAACCAGCGAACTGGGCACTGTTTTCGAGCAGCCCAAGGGCTGACCGATCACTGCTCGAGTGGCCGGGTTGGCCTGGCTCGGTGATTGGTCAACCGATTTGACCATTTGCCCATTACGCGTAGTATTTGTCGAAAAATATTTTCGTAAAATAATTCGTCGTGTTTCGAAATATATTATGTTATTAATTGTTAATAAATAATATATTTAAACTAGTTTGAGTGAATTAAAAATATTTGATATTAATTGATTCGCTCGGGAAAAATTTTAAAATATTTAAAAACCATTTTCGCCCTTCCACCGCGCCCTCCGCTGCGCTTACCCCAACACTAGGGCTGTTACATATCGCCGTCCTCCTAGTCCTGCTCTACATGTGCACTTGTTCTGAATCCCTCGATTCTAGTAACCGTCAATTCCAATAACTGTACCAAGTTACATCTAGGGTGGGTTTTTCTCCATGCCTCCAAAAATCATCAAAATCATGCTTTAAAAATCATCACTTTCTAAAACATTTCTCAAGACATTCTTACTCATAAAATATCTGGAAATAAACTTGGCTAACGCCCTATATGCGGAAAAGTAAGTTTCAATTCAAAAATATATAAGAAGAAGAATAATGAATGTTGAGCAAACTAGGCTTGGAAAATGGTAGTAATGACCTGAAAATGACCTAGCATCGCAACGCAGAATACTTCGCGTACTGAGAATTTTCCCAGGAATATATCTGGAATCATGCGCGTCGTGACGCGTAAGGCTCTGCGTCGTGACACGTACTGAAAATTTTCCCAGATATGTTTCTGGAATGGTGCGGGTCGCGACGCGCAAGGCTCTGCGTGACCAAAAATTTCCCCAAATGAGTCTTAAATCATTTCACCTTCACCCTAGCGCGTGAGAGGCTACCCTAAGGGCCTCGTATCAGTTTGTGTATACATCTTACATCATGATATAAGTACGTTATGCCTTGAGATCACAATAAAAGCGCTTGAGTGAATAAATTTAGTTTAATTCGGAAAATATTCCCCATCCCACTTTCTAATTAAGGTTATCAATTATAGTCATCGCAGGAACCATAGTTTCCTTCAGCAAGTAAGTAATGCCAGCTAGATTCCAAATCAGTGAGTGGACATTCTTTTCTTAAGTTGATTTTATATTATGACTGTTTTAAATATCAGACTTACTTTCTCATTTTTAGGGCGTTAGCCAAGTTCACTTTTAATAATATTTTGATTGAGCATATATTGAGAAATGATTTAGAAAAAGAGATGTTTGCAAACTATGATTTTATGATTTTCGAGGCATGGGGAAAAAACCTACCTTAGTATGTAACTTGTCACAGATATGGAATTGATGGAGATGACATGTGCACATATAGAGGATTGGGGGGACGACGATACGTAATGCCCCCAGATCCTAGTTCAGGACTAGGGATGACAAATGTCCATAGATCCTAGTTCAAAGCTTGGAGGGTAGCATAGATACGCAATCCCAGTTCTAGTTCAGTGGCTTGGGGGACGGCGATACGTAACGCGCCAAGACCACTAGTTTCAGGGTCATGAGTGGCATGCTTTGGGGGATGGCGATACGTAACACTCCAAGGCCATGGATTTGCACTCCTGGCTCTAGTTAGGCATATAGGGTGATGGCGATACGTAACGCCCCCATACGTCAGGTTTTAAGAGACATATATCAGTTTTCATAAACAGTTTTAGATACAGATTTCAGAGTTAGTTTTCCAGAGAGAGATTTTCTAGAAAGAAAAGTTTTCAGAAACAACAAATTTATAAGAGACTTTCAGAAAATATAAGTTTTACGAAAGAGATTTTAGCCAAGATTTTCAGAAAAAGTGTTCATAGTTTTCAGACAAGAAAAAGTTTTTAAAAGACTGTTTCCTGGGAGAATTTCGGTTTTAGAACTAAGTATTTTGACAATAGTATTTCAGTTTTCGTTTTAAATTATCCACTCACTTAGATCATACAAATGGTAGGGGGGTTGGGGATTACAAGATTGGAATCTTGGAATATAGCGGCTATTGTTAAGCACATTTGGTTCCTTTGTTCTGGCCAGGTTTCTTCTTGGTCGAATTAGGTTCAGTCTTATTTGTTGAGGGGGAGAAGTTTTTGGGAGGTTTCTTGCCCTACAAATTGCTCTTGGAGTTGGCGTAAGATTTTGGAGCTTCGTTCTTGGTCCCGGCGGTGGATGAGAGTTAGGATTGGGAATGGTGAGAAGACTTTATTGTGGTTTGATATTTGGCATCCTATGGGTCCGATTGTGAATTCGTTGGGTGAGATAGTGATTTATGACTCTGGTTTGGATATGATGGCTACAGTTGCTTCCATTATTTCCGGTGGCCCCCATCTAGGTCTGCCGCCCTTGTTGATCTGGCTCGGGCCCTTCTTCCGAATCCTTATAGCTTGAGGGAGGATGAGCTGGTTTGGGTGGATGATAGTAGAGGGAGATTTTCTGTGGATAGTGCCTGGAATGCTATGCGGTTTAGGGGAACCTTGGTGCATTGGTTTCGAGTTGTTTGGTTCCGGAAGGCCATTCCCCGCCATTCCTTTTTGCTTTGGATGTCTATTCAGGGAGGCCTTTGTACTCAGGATAGTTTGATGATGTTTGGTATCTCTGCTTGCTCGCGATGTATTCTCTGTGGTTGTTCTAGTGAGAATATTGATCATCTTTTCTTCCAGTGCTCCTTCTCTTCTAAGGTCTGGTCGACTGTGCTGGCTATGTGTGGGTTAGATTGGAGTTGCCGAGATTGGCTTCAGACTGTTGAGTGGATGTATCAGTTTTCTGACGCCTCTTTACGCCATCTTCTTGTTCGGCTGTCTTTTGCCGCGTCAGTTTACCATTTATGGAGGGAGAGGAATGCCCGCACTCATGATGCGCCTCTTCGGCCTGTTTCTGTCCTGCTTAGTGATATTTTTTTTTATGTTCGGAATCGTGCTGGCTTTTTACGGAAGGTGAATCCATCTTATGACAATAAATGGCTTCACCTATCTTGGCACTTGCCCGATGACATTTTCTATTGATCTTCTTTTGCTTGTAGCCTTTCGGCTTTTCTTCTAGGAGGGCCTGTCCTCTCTAGTAGTCTGGGGTATGCCTCTTTGCTCTTGTATAGTTTTCTTTTGGTTATACACTTATTTTATCCAAAAAAAAAAACCTCTTGAGGAGTCTTATTGTACTAAGTCGGAAGAATTAGATGGAGAACAGTACCTAAACCAAAAGTTTGTAGAAATATCTTAAGTAAATGAAGACGATAGAGTCTCCAATAGAGTAAAGATGAAAAATGTTTAAGGAATTGAGATGAGAAGAAAGTCTAAGTAAGCGGAGTAAACTTCATAAGAAGCAATAACAAAGGAAGTATATTATGACTCAGAGAGTAAGCAATGATTACAGATATTCAAGCAATAGCGACTAGTGAAATGAAATACAGAGGTAGCATAATGAAGTTTTAGAGAGCATGACTCTAAAAGAGACAATATGATTGGTAGTAGGAAAAATAAGTAAGAGTGAAGATGAAACAAGAAACTCAAGTAGTATCTAGCAACAAAATCTTAGTATGAGGGTCAAGTTAGATGTGTAAACACGGAAAGTTATAGGCTTCTAGATAAACAATTAGTACAACCATGACATGAGAAGCTATTGAGATTACTACCATCAGTAAGACATCAAGATCAATCTCAACCCTCCAAACCCTCAACAAACAACAACAGCGAAGATAGACCTCGGTAATTAACTCAGAGGTATTCTCAGAAACAAATGAATACGCAGTAAAATAGGACCAAAATATAAAGTCTACAGATTTAATACAAGAACATGGTAAAGAGGAAGGAATTGGGGCTAAGTAAAAGGTTTAGAAGAAAGATAGTCAATAAGAGATGGTTAAGAGAGAAAGTAGTAGTCAAGCAATTACAGAATGCAAAAGAACCAACGATAGACATAACCAGAAAATTATAGGAATTGATACCCCTGCGGATAGAAAGACAGAAGCATAGACCACAAAAGTTCAGGTATAGAATAGAGCAGGAAAGAAGACAAAGATACACAAGTACAAGAGTAAACTTTATAAAGTTAAGATTAGTAGTACTACGAGATATCAGATTTTATAAATGTTGAAATAAGATTGTAATAAGAAAATAATATGACAAGGAATGGATTTTTTGAGGAACAACGTAGAGATGCCCAAGGAAACTAAATATATAAATAACTTAAGAAATAAACTTTAAGAATAAGAAGGTTAAGGGAACAAGGCGGTGCAAAGGAAGGATAATCAGATTTATATTAGCAACAGATATAAAGATGAAGACAACAGAATCTAGTGGTTGAAGCCGTAAGTAATTGGAAGTTAGCAATAAGAAAATAGTCAGTTAAGTAGTCAAACTAAGTGAATAAATGCCTATCTCAGACTGAGCAAGTAGAACTGGAAATATATTGGGATGAGTGTTTATATTAGTAATAAGAAGTATCTTTGTATATTTTTATTTCAAGTTGTTGTGGAACGTGAAGAAACCTAATGTTCAAAGACAAAACCACCATTTAGCATGAGAAGACGTTGGATAGGAAGAGATTGTGGATACACTCAGAAAGACCATTAAGGGAGTTATATTATATAAAAGGAAGTGGGGAACTTGAGGTATACTTAAGACCAAGGATAACAAAAAGTTATTGACTATGGTACAAAGTATAATAGGCATATGATAGCTGCAAGGAATCGTAGAAGCCAAGCGATATCTAGGAGTTGGTAATAATCTAGCAAAAGAAATAAGAGGTGAAAATAAGCAATTCTTGTAGAACAACTGTGGATAGATCCGTTCAATAAGTCTTATGAGAAGTATTAAACCTTAAAGAAAAGAAAGACATAAGTAAAAGACAATCATAGAGTGTCAGATAGAAAGAGTTTTAATAGAACTTCAAGGAATTAAGCTTTCAGTTGTGTAAACCAATAAGGTATATCAAGCCAAGAAATTCCCAGAAGTTGCAGTACCAAGTTTAGTATTAGAAAGGATTCGAGGACGAATCTTATTTAAGGGGGGGATAAATTATAACGACCGGTAATCTCGACTACTGTTACGTTACGAGATGAGTGTCATATAATATAAATTATGTATAGACACATATACACTCATGAAGTAACCTTGAGGACAATCGATATATTCCTCGAAGTTCCAATACAAAATTGTACGATATTTCGCTTCAGACACTCATGGTGTTTCAGCCATAACTTCCGCATATGAACTCTGATTTTTATGAAATTTATATCGACGGAAAGATGAGATTGAGATATACAACTTTCGCATTGAATATTTTTCTAAATTCAAACCAGAAATAGGTCGAAATTGCATATAACAATTTGGATGAATAGTGCCTGAGGGTCATTCTAGTAAATTCTCCAAGTTTCTTCAAATTTCTAAAACCTTCTAATTTCAAATAGCCTAAGTATAAAAGGGGAATACTATTCATATATCCCTAAACAAAAATTCAAAGAGAAAGGAAAAAAATGTTGGAGGAAAAGAAGAAGAAGAAGAGAAGAAAAAGAAGAAAGAGAGAGGAGGGAAGAAGAAGCAAAGAATAGCATGGCATCCATGAGAGACTTGAAGGATGGTGGAATCCAACAAAAATGTGGTAAGGTCATTTGACCCAAATCGTTAATTAAGAAATTTTGTTGATTTAATGATTTATGAATGTTAGGAGCACACTAGGCAATGTATTTAGTGACATATGAGTATGGAAATTGATGGTGTTGAGTAAGAACTAAACATTTGGAAATCCTAAGATATTGAGTTAATTGGGGGTTATGAGATTAAAGAGTTAAGTTGACATGATCCAAGGGACAACATTTGACATGAATGCAGTCACCCAAGGAACATTAGAGCCTTTGCTTGCCAACAGGCCCAATCACACGCCAAAGATGTAAGAAGATCATAGACGCAATAGCGGGGCCAGAGTTTGCATATAATAGATGCATTCATTCTTCTAATTTTTACTTGCCTTATGAGATTGATTATGATTCTAATTCTTTAACTCCTATGGATTTATTATCTTTGATTGTTATTAAGCCTGGGAGTATGAATGATAAGGGAAAGGCAGAGTTGGTGAGAATAATAGGTTCCCAACGCATTGTGTTTGACCCCGGAAATTGGGTGTGGCTTTATATGCAAGAGGAAAATATACAAGCATAACGAAGATCCAAGTTGCAACCAAGAGGGGATGGTCTATTTCAAGTCTTGGAACAGATTAACGAAAATGCATATAAGCTGGATTTGCAAGGTAAGTACAACGTATCTGCTACTTTTAATATTTCTGACTTAACTCATTTTGATGCAGGTTCAGATTCGAGGTCGAATCCTTTTCAACAATGAGGGAATGACATGAGTCCAACCACACCAGAGACATTACAAGATGCAGCTAATAACTTGGAGGAACCCATGTAGTTGCCAACAGGTCCAATCACACGCCAAAGAGCAAAGAAGATCAGAGAGGCCTTTGCGAGACTAGCTCAGAGCTATGTGACCAGTTGCAGCAACCAAGTCAAGTGCACACCAGAGACACATATGGGGATAACCAGAGAGGTCCCCAAGCTATTTCATTTGACCCAGATCAGCTCAGAGTGAAGCATAACAGAGCAGCTTCAACACCAGCACTCTTTTGACCCGATTTGACCTATTTTGGGACTATGTTGAATTCGGCCAAATGGGGGCATTTTTTTCATTTGTGCTCAACATGTTCACTTTATTTATGATGTAATTAAGCTAGTTGACCAGGTCATTAGGGTTAATTATGCTTAGAACCTTGCTTATTGAGTAAGTACGTCAATTTACTATTTGATGTAAGCACCTCAAATTAGCTTAAGTTAGATTAATTTCTAATCATTATTTTAAGCTACTTTAGGTGGGAAAAGACTTTTTGGGACGTGCTTGAGTGAAAGCTTTGGGTAGTTTTTAGGTCTTTTGGTAATTTCACTTTAGGGACATTTTTGTCCATTCACACCTTTAGGGTTTCTCTTTGTAACCTATTTAAACTTTATTTTCTTCTTCTTTGGAATAACATTCATGACATTTTCATAAAACTTTAAAGCTTTTAAGCTTTGGCTATGGCTAAATTTCTTGTGAGGGAGGGATTCCCTTTTTCAAGTTCAAATTGACTTATCTAAGCTTGGCAACTTAGTGGCGTCTCCATTGCTAGCAAAATACAATCTGATTTCATGCTTGTGGTTATCATGGACGTGAGTTTCATGGTGGTTAGGGGCTGATCTTGGTTGAGTTTTGTTCCTACAAAATCAGTATTCAAAGTTCTTGGGGTTTTGAGAAAGATGCTTGGGGGTTTGCTTGGTTTCCAACCCAAGTGAGTTCTTGTCATAAGTGAATTGAGGAGTGTTGGTTTAACAATAATTCATATTGAAGTTTAAAGAATAGATGAGAAGAAATTGTAGTATGGAAGAATGTTGAGCAAACTAGGCTTGGAAAATGGCAGTAAAGACCCAAAAATGGCCTAGCGTCATGACGCAGAACGCTCCGCATACTGGGAATTTTCCTAGGAACGTTTCTAGAATCATGCGTGTCGCGACGCGTGACCAAAAATTTCCCCAAATCAGTCTTAAATCATTTCAGCTTCACCCTAGCGAGTGATAGGCCACCCTAAGGGCCTCGTATTAGTTCGTGTATACATCTTACATCATGATATAAGTACGATATGCCTTAAGAGCACAATAAAAGTGATTAAGTGAATAAATTTAGTTTAATTCAGAAAATATTCCCCGGCCCACTTTCACAATAAAAAGTGCTTGAGATCATCGCAAGAACCAGAGTTTCCTTCAGCAAGTAAGTAATACCAGCCAGATTCCAAATCAGTGAGTGGATATTCTTTTCTAAGTTGATTTTATATTATGACTGTTTTAAATATCAGACTTATTTTCTCATTTTTAGAGCGTTAGCCAAGTTCACTTTAATATTATTTTGATTGAGCATATATTGAGAAATGATTTAGAAAAAAAAAGATGTTTTCAAAGTATGATTTTATGATTTTCTAGGCATGAGGAAAAACCCACCTCAGTATGTAACTTGTCACAGATATGGAATTGACGGAGAAGACATGTGCACATGTAGAGGACTGGGGGGACGACGATACGTAATGCCCCCAGATCCTAGTTTAGGACTAGGGATGACATATGCCCCTAGATCCTAGTTTCAGAGCTTGGAGGGTAGCATAGATTTGCACCCCAGTTCTAGTTCAGTGGCTAGGGGGACGGTGATACGTAATGCCCCAAGACGACCATTTCAAGGACATGAGTGGCATGTTTTCGGGGACGGCGATACGTAACGCCCCAAAGTCATGGATTTGCACTCCTGGCTCTAGTTAGGTGTATGACGGGATGATGATACATAACGCCCCCATACGTCAGGTTTTTCAGAGATAGAGATTAGTTTTCAGAAACAGTTTTTAGATACAGTTTCAGAGTTAGTTTTCCAGAGAGAGATTTTCTAGAAAGAAAAGTTTTCAGAAACAGCAGATTTATAAGAGACTTTCAGAAAAGATAAGTTTTACGAAAGAGATTTCAGACAAGATTTTCATAAAAAAGAGTTCAGAGTTTTCAGACAAGAAAAGAGTTTTTAGAAGACTGTTTCCTGGAGAATTTTGGTTTTAGAACCAAGTATTTTCATAATAGTATTTCAGTTTTTGTTTTAAATCGTCAACTCACTTAGATCGTACAAACGGTCTTACTCCCCACTCTTAGTTTCTCTATTTTGTAGGAATTTCCGGAGGACGAGCTCGAGAGGATGGATACTGATGGAAGTCACTAGATGGTTTGGTCCCCTAAGTCGAGTCAGAGTTCAGTACAATAAATGTCAGAAGATGTCTTGTAATATATAATTAGTTTAGTAAAACATACATGTGCAAAAGAGTTATAGGTGTTCACTATTAAAGTTAAGATGTGAAATGAATTTGAGTATTTAGTTAAAAAACATTATGATTTTATGATGATAAGTTGGGCAACGGTCCCGTGGATGAGTTATACATGAGATGAGTTTCATAGTTAGAAAGTCAATGGCTCAGGGGATAATGCGGCTTATTCCCTGCCGGTAACATCTCCTGGACCAGAGAGGAGGGCCTCTAACATCTTAAGTTCAAATATGAAATGGAATGAAACTGTTTCTGGATTTGACACTCCGGAAAACCCTAATATGCTCTCAACTCTCTCTCCCATACGGCGACTCCCTCCTCTGTTCACTGTGCCCCTCTATCCTTTTACCCCTTAACTGTTCCCTTTTCTTCGGTTCTTCCTATTCGTATACCCCTTGTCTTAGTAAACCTTGTTTTTACCCATTCGTTTTTTTAACCTGAACTCTGTTATCCCTTCACCCCTCCTCCTAAAACCTTTGACCCTGACCGAAACTGCCTCTTTCCTTCTTCTCTTTCCCCGGTGCTCTAGTTATGCCGGTTTCTAACCTGCTTGTTTAGGGACCGGTTTTGGGGCCACACCGTCCTGCACAAGGTAGATTGGCAGTTAGATCAGTGGATCATGCACCCTCCTTGGTTTCTCCTGGTGATGCGTTGCCGGTTTTGGGTGTTGGTTCTGGGCATCCTGTTTCTTCAATGGGTTTTCCTCTTCCGGCCACGCCGTTTCTTGCCTTGCCTGGGAATGAAGTTTCTCCTTCGGTTTGCTTAAAATCTAATATTGGTAGTAGGGATTCTCAGTGCTTTACCGGTGAGCCGGTCCTTTGTGATGGCTGGGCTGTTAATTCTTGTGAGGACTCGGGTTTGATTGTGAGTGATAAGGATTTAAATGTGGCAGTTTGTGAGGAGCTTGTTGGCATGGAAGAGGCTGGTTTGGCAATTTCAGGTGCTGCCATGAGTCAGCGTGTTTCGGTGGCTGTTTCTGGGGGATTGAGACTGCTTCGGCAGTGTTTGTCACTACACCTGCTGTTTTGACTGCTAAAACCGTGTCTGGAAATGTCCTTGTTAACGCTGTTGAGGTAGTGGAAATGCCCATCAGCTCTTCTGTGTTACATCCTGTATGTGAGACCTTGGCCCATAATGCTGTGACTACAGTGGCTGATTTGTGTGACTCCGTGAGTAATGATGCTGCGAATGTTTCCGGTGGGGCTTCTGCTGTTTCGGTCTTGAATAATATTGCTCATGTGAATGTGGATGGTGATGCCATGAGTGCTAGTAACACTATTGGTGATTCTAGGACTGTGTCAAGTGGTGTTTTAGTCCCGGCTTCTGGGAATATTTCTGGGATTGTTTCAGTGAAATTGAGTGCTTTAGTTGATGTTGTTAGTGACTCTGGGGTTGCTAAGGCAGATGGTGCATGTCTGAATGTTCAAGTGCCCATGTGTTCGAAATCTAGTGCTCTTAGTCAAGTTGTTTCGTCTCCTGCAGTAGGAGTTAATCTGGAGGGGGTTAATGTGGGTGAGGTTTCTGGTAGGATAGCCCCTACTCTTTCCAAGTCTTCTTGCTTGGGTGCTTTTGGCAATGTTAATTATGTACCTTCCATTGCCACTTCTACAACTACTGAGTGTTTGGTTGGTCAAGTTCCGAAACTCCCAGGGTTGGGGGCAATGGATCTGTATGTTCTTAGAGTTATGCTAAAGTGTTGAATGGTCCTAAAGGAGTAGATCCTCTTGATTCGGCTTCCATGTCTACCTCACTACACTTTGTTCAACCAAATGTTATTGATGGAAGGGTTACAGTGTGCCCTCCTTTAGAGGTTGCTGAAAAGGGTAGTGTGTTTTGGCGGAGCACATTAGTTGGATATTTTATTGGTAAAAGACTTCCATTTCAAACTGTCAACTCTATTGCGCACAAGTTATGGGGAGGCTTGGTTTGCAGGAGGTTCTAACCTCAGATAATGGCTTCTTTTTGTTTAAATTTGATAGCCTTCAAGAAGCTTGTGCGGTGTTGGATAGAGTCACGTGGCATATGGCTAATAGACCGTTGGTTCTCAACTTTGGCAACCAGGCTTATCTTTGACTAAGGAAGACCTCTTTAAAGTTTTGGTGTGGGTTAGACTTTTTAATCTATCGTTTGAGTTGTGGACGGCTAATGGACTTAGTTGTGTGGCCAGTGTAGTTGGGAAACCTCTCAATGCTGACCATATTACCTTTTCTAGGAAACAGCTCAGTTTTGCTCGAGTATGTGTTGAAATTGATGCACGGAACTCCTTTGTCGAGGAGATTGTTTTCCAGTATCCTAACGGTACCATGGCACAAGTAAGGGTTGAGTTTGAATGGGTTCCTGTGAAATGTACTACTTGTGAAGTTTTTGGCTATTCGTTGAATTCTTGCCCTAGGAAGGCTCCTAGTAAAGAGGATAGTAAGCCTTCTCAGTCCTGGGTTCCTAAGTCTTCTACTCCTGTTATGGGTAAAGTTGTTACGGCTGAGGCGACTGAGGATAAGGAGGGTGCCTGGATTTCGGTCTCTAAGAATAAGAGAGGTAAGGGAGCGACTTTGACCACTCCTGTTAGCTCGAGTGGTGATGTGATTCAGGATGTTACCGCTGACAGGGTTCTTGTTTTGGGTGAGTGCTCTACTAAGAGTTTGGAACCGACTCCGGTAGTCCATGCTTTGCTTGTTGTTTTGTCTGAGGCAGTTATTGTGGAGGCAGAGGGTGAGAGGGAGGAAGGTGAATGTTCTCATATTTCTTCACTGCATGTCAAGGATCTTCCTGAGACTGTTTTAGCTGAGATTCCGCCTATTGGAGCTTATGATTCGCCCACTCCCAAAGTTAACAGTTTGGTTGTTAAGGCCATTGATTCTTTGGAGATAAAGAAATTGGTTTATGGTAACAAATCTAAGAAGGGTTCAGGTGGTAAGAGGAGTCAGAAACAGCAGTCCCCGAGAGGGGGTCGACGGTGCTGATGGGGAGTTTAATCAAGTCCACAAGATCACAAACAATGCATAAAAATCGAGTTGAATACACAAAGGAGTAAGGCGGAATTCATACTCACATTGATGGGTTTTGATGAAATGAAGAACACAAGCCTTCAAGCTTCTCAAACTCGCGGTAATGGAGCTCCTTGTGCTGCTGGACTGCTCGGTTTTGGGGCTGTCTTCCTCTCCAAGATTCGGCCATGCATGAACTCCATTAAAGCTCCAAGCTTCAAGCTTCCATGCTCAAAGATTTCGTTTCCCTATCACCTATATACAACTCAAGGTGTGCTAGCACTTCTGTTTTGCAACAAAAACATCTCCCAATTGCTTCTCTTTTGCGTCGGCAGTGACCAAAATGGAGAAGAACAATTTTGGCTCAAAGCCGTGTGTAAGGGAGAAGAGAAAGATGAAGAGTTTTGGCTCTTTTTTGTGTCTAAAACCGTGAAGACCAAAAGCAAAAAGAGAGGTGGAGTGGTCACGTGAAATCTTGTCTAAGAATAGCCAAAAACCGTGAACAATAAAGACCAATAAAAATGAGTCACGTGAATGGTAAAAATTGCCAAAAAACGTGAACAACAATTGGTCCAAGAGAGAGAGAATGATTTATATATACTTATATCTTTTTCCCATTTACCAAGTAAATGAATAAAATATATATACAAAAGTCCTATCAACTTTCCAACAATCACTTTTCTATATTCACATCATGTCACTTTAATAAAGTGACAACATGTCATATCACATCACTCAAAGTGATAAGTAATTTGACAATCGATGTGACTAGCGATTTGACGCTTGATGTGACTTGCGTGCCGCGTTCGAATTCGAAATACGAACGCGCTCGCAATCACTCTCGGGCTCGGGTTCGCTAATTCCAAATTAACGAATTTTCCGTCGCGTCGTAATTAAATGATTACGCCTAGCGAATTCATTATTCACGTCGCTAACGAATTAATTCTAAATTAATTCGTTCGCCCGAATTAAAATCTAATTTTAATTCCGCGTCGAAATCCAATTTCTAATAATATATCAAATATATCATTTTATCGATTAATTCCAAATTAATCGTTCTCTCTCTTTAATTAATATTTTATCCCAGATAAAATATCTCCGCAATTAATCCCAGATTAATTTTCTCTCTCATCGAATTAATCCCAGATTAATTTTATCTCTCTCTTCTAATTAATCCCAGATTAATCAAAGTGCGAGTCATACGTCATCGGTGAATCTTCAGGAAGCGACCCATGAGATCTCCGGATATGTTGGCAGTAAATACGATCGTCGGACTGTCCGAACACGTAAGTACCTCGTACTACGTTTATATCGATTTACAAGACAAGTTGGCTTCTAGCAAAGCGCCATGCCTACCCAATTCTCCAGAAATATTCTTATAGGAATATATAGATCTGTATCAAGCGTAGTATACCGTAGTATTGTGTATATCGGTCCAGTATCGGATAATCACGTGCTAGGGCTGGGGCTGGATAAGTGTCTGCCCCGTCCGAAAACACAGTCGGATGTTGGTAACATAGTCTCTATAATCGGATATACATGACCTGGTCACAATATCCCGATTGGTTGCGCAACACTCAAGAGAACTAGTACCGTATCCTGCGTGACATCATCTCCAAATGACTGAAGTGACACTTCCATCTTGACATCACACCCAATACTCTACGACTCTCTGATAAACCCAGAAGTGGTGTACACAGAACCGGTTAAAGTCCCCTACCACCAAGACCAAAGTTTATCGATTATCGTAAGTATTAGCGATGCAAGTCTCAGGTTAAGACTATACACACCTACCTCGATTTCGGCCTCCCATAGACACATAGTCATAATACCAATGGGATTCCGAGGGGTCTATCCAGAGCGAAGCTGTTTCCCGTACCATCGGTGAAACACGACCTCCTATCGCACTTGCATAAGTATCCAATACTTATATATATGAGAACTATGCCGTTGTGCCCTCACAAACGCGCACAAGTGCAATACTAGCCTATTCCGCATTATCGATGTCCAGTCTCGATAATACTACGGCTAGGGATATTTAATGATTAAACCTTCGGGGACTGATACTGTCTCATATCATTCTCAGTCCAGGTACTAATCATAGGGACCTCTCTTCATTTATATATCTATGGTGATCTAATCACAAATGATGAGAGTGCAATTTCCTTGTCACATAGTTAATTTGCTACAACAACACAATGATCTGTGCAAATAGTGACGCTATGGGTCATATTATCCAACAGCTGATTTGATTGGGTGGTTCTACACTTTTATGTTTTTTATGATGTTTGGATGTTGGAACATTCGGGGTCTCAATGACCCTATGAAATACGCAGAAGTTAGGAGATTTCTTCGCGATGAGAAGCTTTCTTTGTGTAGTTTAGTTGAAACCAAGGTAAATGAGGTTAATTTTGAGAGTGCCTCTCGTACGATTAACCCTTTATGGAAGTTTTTTTGCCACTCTGATGTTCTTCTGTTTGGCCGTATTTGGGTGTGTTGGAATCCTAGTGACATTGATGTTAGCATTATCCGCTCTTCGTCTCAAGTAATTCATTGTAGTGTGTCTCATATTTCTGGGTTGTGGAGCTGTGTGGTCTCGGTGGTTTATGGTGAGTGTGACTATGAGAAGCGTCGGGAGCTATGGGCCGACCTGATTACTAGTGGTGGTGATTTTGATGACTCTCCATGGCTAGTTTTGGGGGACTTCAATACTATTCGCACTCAGGTTGAGCATAGTGGTGGTTCTGTGGCGTGGCCGTCTTTGAAAGATGATTTGGGCTGCTGTTTGGGTCAGGCTGGTTTGGATGATCTTCAGTTTATGGCTGTCATTTTACATGGTTTAATAAGTAGATTCAGTCTCCTATTTGGCGTAAGTTGGATCGTGTTATCGCTAATTCTTCTTGGGAGTGTCTCTTCCCGGGTTTTGCTGCCCGTTTTCTTCCCCTTCGGATTTCAGATCACTCTCCTATGGTGGTTAAGCTGTCAGAGCTCTCTAAGAGGAAAATTCCCTTCAAATTCTTTTATTTTTTGGCTGATCATCCTGATTTCCTCTTTGTTGTGTCTAGGGCTTGGGATATTGATGTTCTTGGTACTCCGATGTTCCGTTTGTGTTGTAAGCTGAAGAGTGCTAATATGGCCTTGAAGAAGTTTAATGTTGAGTACTTCTCTTATCTTTCACAGTAGGGTTTTGGAGATTAGGAGGGAGCTGGATAGAGTGCAGTGTGCTTTACAGGATTGCCCTAGTGACTCTGCTCTGTTGGCTGAAGAAGCACAGTCTATCGTTACGATATGGTGATTTGAGTCGGGCTGAGGAAGGCTTCAATAGACATAAATCTCGTGTTCAATGGCTCAACCTTGGGGATCAGAATACTAAATTTTTCTTTACTGCTATAAGAGTTTTCACTGTCGTAGTAAGATTACTTCTGTTACCAAGGAGGATGGGACTCGTGTGGAGGATGATATCTGGTTAGAGAAGAGATTGTATCTTTTTATGAAACCCTTTGGGGCCCAGCATTGTCAGGAGGATATTGATATGGATGTTCTTCATTCTGCCATTACTAAGTATGTGACGGCTGAGCAGATGGAGACTCTTGCCCAGGAGGTTTCGGATGAGGAGATTAAGTCTGTCTTGTTTTCTCTGAATGACAATAAGGCTCCAGGCCCATATGGGTTTAATTCGGGTTTCTTTAAGAAAACTTGGAGTATTTTGAGGGATGATGTCCTTTGTGCTATTCACTCCTTCTTTTATTCTATGCGTCTCTTGAGGCAAGTTAATGCGACATCTATTGCTCTGATTCCGAAGATCCCCAACCTTTCCCATGTTAAGGACTTTCGGCCTATTTCTTGTTGTAACACTAGTTACAAGTGTATTGATAAGCTTATTGCGAATAGGATCAAGATTGTCCTTCCCTCAGTGATTAGTCATAATCAATCTGCTTTTGTTGCGGGTCGGTTTATTAGCGACAACATTCTTTTGTGCTAGGAATTGGTTCAGAATTATCATCAGACAGGTGGTACCCCGAGATGTACTCTTAAGATTGACTTGATGAAAGCTTATGACACTGTTCATTGGGACTTTATGGTTGAGGTTTTACGGATTGTTGGTTTTCCAGAGAGGATGGTGGGTTGGATTCAGGAGTGTATGACTTCTACTTGGTTTTCTGTGTCTATCAATTGGGAGTTGTATGGTTTTTTCTCTGGGGGTCGAGGGTTGCGACATGGTGATCTTATGTCTCCTTATCTTTTTGTTATGGTTATGGAAGTTCTATTGGGCTTACTTCATAATATGGCTCATGATCATGGTTTCAAGTTCCATTGGCGATGTTCTAAAGACCGTCTCACACATCTTTGTTTTGCGGATGACCTTATGATTTTTGTAAGGCGGATGCCTCCTCGGTCTCTATGATCAAGGATTGTCTCTGGCAGTTCAGTGGTTTATCAGGTTTAGTCACGAGTCCAGCTAAGAGTCATTTCTTCTCCTCTGGTATCTCTCCTACCCTTCGGGGCCAGCTACTTCATGTTTTGGTTTACAATAGGGTATTCTTCCAGTGCAGTATCTAGGAGTTCCTTTGATTTCTACTAATCTATGGGCCTCAGATTGTGCTTCTCTTGTTGATCGTATTGTTCTACGTGTAAAAGTTGGAGTAGTAAGTTTCTCTCGTATGCGGGGTGGCTTCAGCTCATAAATCTGTTTTGTTCTCCATTCAAGTTTATTGGTCTTCTTTATTTATTCTTCCAAAGTCTGTTGTTAGGAAGGTGGAGACGACTCTCCGTTCCTTCATTTGGAAGGGTAGTGAGCTCACATCTTCAGGGGCGAAAGTGGCTTGGAGCAGAGTTTGTTTACCTCTAAAGGAGGGGGGCTGGGGATTAAGAGATTGGATACTTGGAATAAAGCAGCAATTGTTAAGCACTTATGGTTTCTCTACTCTGGCTAGGTTTCCTCTTGGTCGAAATGGGTTCAGTCTTACTTGTTGAGGGGGAGAAGTTTTTGGGAGGTGTATTGTCCTGCAGATTGCTCTTGGAGTTGGCGTAAGATCTTGGAGCTTCGTTCTTGGTCCCGTCGGAGGATGAGAGTTATGATTGGGAATGGTGAGAAGACATTATTATGGTTTGATTATTGGCATCCTCTTGGTCCGATTGTGGATACGTTGGGTGAAAGAGTGATTTATGACTCTGGTCTGGATATGATGGCTACAGTAGCTTCCATTATTTCTGATTCTTCTTGGCATTGATTTGACCCAGTCTCATCTACCGGATCCTTTTAGTATGAGAGATGATTAGCTGGTTTGGGAGGAAGACAGTAGAGGGAGGTTTTCAGTGGATAGTGCCTGGAATGCTATGCGGACAAGGGGTTCCTTGATGCATTGGTCTCAAGTTGTTTGGTTTCGGAAGGCTATCCCCCGCCATTCCTTTCGCGTTGTATCCTCTGTGGTTGCTCAAGAGAGGATATTGATCATCTCTTCTTCCAGTGCTATTTCTCCTCAAGAGTCTGGTCGATTATGCTAGCTTTGTATGGGATAAATTGGAGATCTCGTGATTGGCTTCAGACTGTTGAGTGGATGAATCAGTTTACCGATGGATCTTTACGTCATTTTCTTGTTCGGCTATCATTCGCCGCGTCTGTTACCATATCTGGAGGGAGAGGAATTCCTGCACCCATGATGGGCCTCCTCGCCCTGTTTCTGTTCTTCTTAGTGACATTATTTTTGATGTTTGGACTCGTGCTAGCTCTTAGCGGAAGGTGAAGCCTTCTTATGATAATAAATGTCTTCACCTCTCCTGGCACTTTCCCGATGACATATTCTTTTGATCTTATTATGCTTGTTGCCTTTCGGCTTTTATCTAGGAGGGCATGTCCTCTCTAGTGGTCTGGGGTATGCCCATTTGCTCTTGTTTGGTTAATATACTTACTTTATCCCAAAAAAATGAAACTGTTTCTGTAACGCGTCGCGATGCCAAGTCTGGCACGTTGCGATGGCCATGCAAACAGACGCAGGCAGAAAGCAAGTTCCATTTCGCGTCACGATGCTAAGAGTTCCGTGTTGCGATGCCCACCTGACCAGACCCGAGGCAGTGAACCTCTAATTCTTACGCGTCGCGATGTGGGTGTTGAGCGTCGTGACACTAAACCGATTTCAGGGCCAAGCACTAAACCTTCAAAGACAATACTCAAAGCTATCCCCACTATCATACTAACCCTTCACATAAACACGTCTCCAAACTTCAACATTGATAACTAGAAACAATTTCAACCCCCAAGCACTTATATACCATTAAATCTCAAAGTATAATCCCCATAATCCCTTCATACACACAATGGCTTCATTCCACGCTAATACCATCAAGACACTTCTCAAAATGCACATTAATAACACTTAAAAAGCCAACTAAACCAATCTCATTCCTAAGGTATGCAATATGCGAATTTTTGGGCTTTGGTTTCTTTACCCAAAACTGAAAAATAAAGAAAGAAAATGGAATGGAGAGCTTACTTTGCATGAAAGAATATTGGCACCATCACTTGTTACTTCAAAATATTGAAGAAATGGAGGAATAAAATGGCTTGTTTCTAAGAGAGGGGGAAAAGCATTTCACTTTTCTAGGCTTGAGAAGGATATGGATGAATAGTCCCCAAATTATAAGGAAATACTTTTTTTTTGGGTAATAAGATGAGTGGCTAGATTTGTGCCACATCACTCATTCTAGTATATTCCTGAAATCACTATAGCAGCCACGGTAATCATGATTGTTGACCTACTTCTGATTCGAATTTGGAGAAATATTCAACACTGAAGTTGTAGGTCTTGGTCTAAGATTTCCGACAATATAAAATTCATAATAATCGGAGATCATATGAAAAAGTTAGGGTCCAATACTAAGGGATATTCGGAATAGAACATAGAGTGATTTTCGTACCGGAACTACAAGGAATTTGTCGAATGTTCAAAAAGTAATTTCATGAGTACAGACATGCTTACACATGATTTGTATCATATATTATGCCTCCTATAACGTAGTAGTAATCGGGATTATCAAAGTGTTATAACTAGATGGTCATGTATAGATTGATCTGAATCTTTAGTATACTACAAACTCCTGTATGGCATGCCATGTCCTTTGATTTACAAAGGTGAAGTTGGTATAGAAATCTCGACCAATAGCTATGTACTTTGGGGACTGGTTTGGTGTGTAGCTGGGGACATTTTGCATAGATATGGAGTTTACTCATTCTTGCGAGAAGTAGAGGAGTATCTTTTTAAGGGTTTATTCGGTACTTGAACGATTTGAGCACTCAAGTCTTTCTATTAAAAATATAAAGATTAATATTCATAATAGTTATGAATAAACCGTTCATTAGAGAATCAATGATACTTAAGGTAAAATTAATTAGAGTGGTATAACATATATTTTGACATGGCTCTAATTAAAAGATACTCGTGAATGGATGATCTGTATATAATGACTATATCGATGGATACTGACGTAATTCGACCTTTTTTTTATATCTACAGCGACGATAGGAATAACCTAAAGTTAGTAATTCAGAATATGTAATTAATGATTTTAATTAATATTCCGAGATTATTGGAGCTCGGAATTGTAAGTCCATCTGGTTCCCTTGCTAGCTCGATATATTGTAGCAAATTAAATATAATTGGATAGTCTAATTATTAACTCACATGAATTGATATTATTAATATGATTAATAATATATATGTCACACTTGGAACTTATATTAATTTTAATATAATTTTTTTTATTTCATATAAATGATTATGAGATAATTATTTAATTTAAAATATTATATTTATTAAATTATATTTTATATATAATTTAATAACTTCTATTTTAGAAGTAAATGAATTTAAAATGGTGATTTTAAATTCATCATTTTAAAAAATAGAAGTTACAATATTTTATTTTGACAACTTGATTATGTCTTTATGAAGACATTAAAAAAGAATTTGATCATTGCCAACTTAGGCCACATGGTCAAATTTTTGGAGGTGGCAAGGCTAGGGTTTGTTTTGTTTTGATTATAAATTAAACCCTAAATATAAAAAGGAAATATAGTTTTTCTTTTTTTTTAAAGCTTATCACTTTTGAAAAATCCTAGCCCCAATTGTTCTTTACTTTCTCTCAAAAGTTGAGATAAAAATAAAAGTTTAGAAAAATATATTGTGTGACAAACCTTTGATCTCTAAATCATTTAGGGACTATTGTATAAGTCTAGTCCACTCTAGTATTTGTTGGTTGTGAGTCATAGCA
>SKCR01034681.1:0-96398 GCA_019454045.1 Zanthoxylum bungeanum
AGATAAAGTGTGTTTCTAAAAACAATCTTTGCAATTCATAGCCTAAATACCAAAATTTAACATCATGCTCAGTGGAAAATAGAGGAAAAGAATGACATACATCCATCTAGGGGATCTCACATGTTTCTGCTACAAAGAACCACACACACAGAAACACTTATAATTCAAAATCCATGCAAGTTATGTCTGTGGCAGCGAGAAATACCTTTTGACATATCATTCATGTCTCAGCGGTAAGCAGAATTGCCTCCACATTATGACAACTAAAAACTAGATCTTCGATCGGGATCATGTGAAATGAAAGGTCATAAATATTCAGCACTAGAGTTTGTCATCACATCTATTGTTTTCCTTACAGAATAAAACAAATTAATCTCATTTTCCTTTTCTATTAGTTATAGATCTAATGGTCTGAAGCTACTATACTATTGTACAAATTTCCACAAAAATTAGTTTCATTGAGAGAATCTGAAGCTCACATACTTTATTATGGCAATTTAACTGCATATAGAGCTTATAGAAACTAGAACAATTCAAGAATAGGTGAGAAAGCATAATCTTTTATGTAAGCCATTTGAACTTTCATCACCATCAATCAGTAGTGAGTTTTTGCACAGGACATCAAGTGACTAGACCTTTCATAACCATTAGTCATTATGAAAGAAAAAGTGATGACTCAGTGACTCTCAATCAAACTTTAGCAAGATAGCAGTCATTATTTGCACTAAAATAATGAGTTCACAGAACGGCACAAAACAATGACGAATATTAATTCAAATGCAAACCTCGATTCGTAAGTTCTCCCCTCGACGCATGGCATTCAATACTTGACGAATCTGGGACACAGAAAAGAATATAAACATTTAGTCTTCATGATACCATGGTAAAGTTACTAGCGAACAATCATAACAGTAATCGATTTAACCTAAAAGGTAAAAGAGATACTGTAACTAGATAGTGTAAAAATACCATCATCAATAAATAGATGAGTATACTGTGGACACTTCCACAATAGCCAACTTAGTATGTAAATTTTACATTTCAGATTATATAATCAAAATCGCACAATAACCAAATAAAAGTCAGCAATTGAGAAAGAAAAGAAGTATTCTGTTTCCAGAATCAATAATTCCTTTCTTCAACCTTCTTTTGGAATTTACATTTATTGCAACTTGTACTTGCAATCAATGTAATATTTCACTGATATGTAGTTATAATGCTTCTAAAATTACCAAAGATGCTAAAAACACACGATAAACAAAAGCTGAACATCAAAATCAAGTCAACACATACTGAAATAAGCAGTGATCAAAGTAAAGAGGTTTCACATTAAAATCTGCTTTGCATAAAAGCTATTTGAATAATCATAAATCCAATACTATTATTTATTCTTGCATGCAATTTCATAACTCATATGAGAACTACCTGCAGGTCTACATAAATATCTATTTTTATGAAAACTGTGTCCCATAGAGGTCCCATTCTTCTACGACTCAATGACTATTCAAACCCATTATTACCTTGACACCAAAAAAGAGTTCAACTCACTTCTTGATTTCAGAATTGATACTGGTTAGAAATTAGAAGTATATAGATTTCCCCAATAACCAAATACTCTTCCTACATACTGCATATTTGATTCCATAAATCAATTCTCTTCCTTTGAATTCCGCTCTCAATAAATCTACTTTGTCATGAATTAATTTAATATTTTTTTATTCATTTCAATGGCAAAATCAAGCACTCACATTTCGCCCATCCTTAAAAAGGTTCTTTCATTGATGCTAAGCATAAATCTAGGTTGTATAGTCTCGATAAGAAGTTTCCCCTATCTTCAATTATAAAATGCAAACCTAAACTTGTTTAGTAAACAATCAGGCCATCTAGAGATTGTGTAACTGCCAAATACAAAGAGATAATTTACTTACTGTCAAGCAGTTAATCATAACTATGAAATCTGATGGCCTTAAGGTCTTCTGTGACTTAGAACATACCTATATCTGCGAGTAACTAAAACCATCCACAACTAATCATTGAATAAGTGAAATTACCCAAGAGTGAGAAAACAAAACAAATAAATAATAAATCATTTTCAAGATTTCAAATAGATTGTTCACTTTGAGCTATCAAGGAGCTAGGGTCACAAAAACTAAGTTGTACCTTCGTCCAGATTCTTTCGTTCTCCTTTACTTCAAGCAACTAAAAAGCCACTGTTAAGACTTCACCAAATGTAAGAAAACGTCTTTTTCTTTTATTAAAGCATAGCATGACCAGAAACTAAATCCTCTCTTTACCCAAGTGAGGAGATTCAAACTCCAAACCTCTTGTACCACCCAAGACATCTTAACCAGTTGAACGAACTAAAACCCACTAATATAAGAAACATCCTAACTACGTTTGTTTCTTATAAATGAATAAAATCTCTCTCATCAACTTTCAATTGTGCTCCTTTCCGGAAAACCAATTGAGTTGATTATCAGAGTCATAATTTCATCTCCAAAAATGCTTCATAAAAAAAGGTTGCTTGTCCTAATACACGTTACACTCCCACAAAATAAACTAAAATTTGTTAGTTAACAACCATCAATCGACAGCTATCCAAATTGTGCAACATGTTAGCTTCAGTACTGTCACATATTTAACAACGATAACGGCAAACTAAAATGAAAACCAAATTAAAACATCTAACATAGAGAATACTGATAAACAACAACACCAGATGCATCTTAAAAGGTTTTGTTGCTTACCTTAAAAATTACGGGATGAGAAAGAAGGTTGAGGAAGAAGAGGAGAGAGAACAGCAGGGGTCGCTTTTGCAAAAACCCATTCAAAATACTCCATTAGCATCCTTAACATGATACTTCAAACTTGTTTTTCCTTATTATTTAGCCTAAGGGTAACCCATTCCCCTCCCCACCCATGTGAGATGGGTTTGAACCCCAAACCTCTTGTTTTCTTCACAAGAGACTTTACCAACTCCATTAGAATCCTTAACATGATACTCCGAAATATTTGTTTCAAATAGAAATCAAGTAGTCACATATATATATATGATATAACTATCAGCGATGTGGGAACTACGTTCTACACATGACTTTTAACTCAACTAAGATATACAACACCAAAGCAACTATAAAAATAACATACATCTGTACCAAGTAATAGTACCCAAGGCATCAAACCATCATAATACCAAAAACATACAGCTATGTCACAACAATAAAGAGAATTTCATATCCAGGCACAGCCTTAAACAAAATAAATTTACAGACAATAAAGTTGAATAGGAGATCAAATAAATAAAAACACAAACCTCAGATATCATACGGTGTCTCCCTTCAATGTCAGCAGTTAAAGCCTGCAAAGAACGGGGCAAACCAAGAACATCATCACCTTGTCTCTCCATTAGAAATGATGACCTTCTTTGTGGTTGACGATGGACCTGGCTATTAGAACTAGATGGCATGACTGCTTCTTGTGCGGACGATGAAGGACCTGAAGACAGAGCAGGAAAATGACCAGTATGACCTCCATAGTCAAAGTCGGCAGATGGAAATAAAGACCAAGGAGAATATTCTGATAATCTTTGCAGACTATGTGTTGAGGAGTTGGGGTGAGGAACCCAGGCAGAAGCTGGTGAAGGATGGGTGCTTGAACTGGATCCAATTCGAGTGGTCGAGGAAACACCTCCAGATGAGTTTCCAGTGGCCAAACCCCAGCTTGTTGGATCCTGCACCACATTTCTCATCTCAGCTGAAGGAACAAACATGGAATGCTCAGCATTGTTTCTTCGGATGCTTCTTGTGTTTCCTTCCTCTCGCAGTGTAGCACCTCTCTCTCCAGATATAAATGAACTTGGCAAATTGCCAGCTCTTGAACTGGAAGCACCACCCCAAGGGAAAGGATGCATGTTTCTTGAAACAGTAGAAACATGCACAGAGTGAGGCTGGTTCTGGGATGCATTTGTATTTGCAGTAACTGCTGCTGCCGATCTCAATTCCAGAGCATCACTAAAAGGAAGATGTATTGGCGGATGAGGGGAAACAATATTTGAGCGTCCGCTACTCCCTATTGATGATAAATTGAATGATACTGATTCCTGCTGATGTACGGGATCCCCTCTTCTACCAAAACTTCTCAGACGGTTTTCTGTATTTCCAATAATACCTGAAGGAAAACCATCTTCTACTAGTCTCATACCAACCCCAAATCTAGGATTTGACAGCTCAGGAGGACAAACACTAGGGTAATTTTGTGTAGGTGGAGACAAACTTAAGCTGCGAGAGGCATCATAATGAGCAGAGACACCGATTTCAGCTTGTGGAAAGCAACTTGAACTTCCTGCCGAAGAAGACTGTGCAGACGTACCTTCAAGGGCTTTCCTCTTGCAGGATAAACCCCAACCACCCAGGGACGAACCCGCATCGCCATTGTTTTCCTCCACCATAAAGCTAGAGCTTCCCGATGAATTCCCAACTTTATCAGAAGAGGCACCGGCCGGATATGCTTGTTCTGCTTCTAGTCGATCAGCATTATAGAGATTTGGGCCTAAACCTACTCCCATACTTTGTCCAACATCACCACTGTTACCAAAGTATCCAGCATTTAGATTCAAATTTTGTGGGACATGACTAGAGCTTGAACCATGTGAAAATGAAGACCCACTTCTGTCCTGATTGCCACTGCGGTCAATACCATGCCTACCAGGAAAAAGGATACTAGTTGGCTCAAATTGCCTTTGTTCAGACCTAGGACCACCCCCAGTACGAGCACTACAGGAAGCAGACCAACCATGTTCCATTTTCATTTCATCATCATTCATCTGGGTCTGTGAACTCAATCTAGAGCTAGGTTCACCCAAATTCCAGCTACTTAAGTTCCGAACATCATGAGTAACAGCATTTACACGTGTTGCACCACCAGAAGCTACTGCATAATTAGACAAGCGGCCATCCACAGGATGCAGAATATTATTCAAAGAAGTCTGCTGATTCATACTAGTGTTATTGGAAACAGAACCCTGATCAATATTAACAGAATCAGGGAAGGAATCGATGGTACTCCCTTGACCTTGCATTGCAGCCAATTATTCCAACCAGAACAAATGTACACGATGTTAAACAATGTTTCAAATTTTAAACACGAATGGCAGGACAAGTTACAGCTTCTCATGCAACCAACAGAGGAAAAGGATGATCATCGCCTCAAATGATAGCTGGAAAACTGAAAATACATGAGCAATGTCAAAATAGTTAGGGTGAGACTAAATCAGATGAACAGGAAAAAAAATTGCATAGTTAACTAGCTTCAACTGGAACAAGTATACAAATGATTAATTCCATGCAATAGTTATTCCAAATGTTTCTAGTTCTATCATAAAGATTCCAGTTATTTATTCACCACACTGACCCTCTATACATATAATTTTCCCTCTATTCCTATCCTCAAATGGGGTTCTATTACAAACCTTTCATTCTCAATACCATATTTATTGCATCCAAGACCAATTGATATCGCCGTTTTGGTGCACTTGTAGTGTGACTTTGTTCAAAAGTTCAAACAGTTTGATCAAAATCTCACTACACCAGAACTTAAGAGCGGCATACAAGATATATTGCCACGCCTGAGCCATAAACTTGCCAACAACATTTTCATATCTCCTCCAAAATTGCAAACTGTAACTATAACAATGAATGATGGATGATCACTAAAAACTGCCATACAATGCGCTTGTAAATATTGAACTACTACCATAAAAAGCTCAAGATACTAAATATTAGCTTCGGCTGACAGAAATATATAAGCTAAAATATCCAAATAGAGAATACCTGGCCTTTTATAACAAATTCCTGGCAGCACGAATTATATCCATAAATTTCAATAAATCGACCTGAAACCCCAAATAAAACAGTGAAAAACAGGACTATTAAACATCAACATGAACAAAATTACATAACTACATTGTCAACCATGAGACTTTGGCACATTGGAAGTTTGGAACATCCACAGAACAAACTCAAAACAAAGAAAATAAAGAAGCTTTGTATGTAAAAAACTTCACAAAAATCGCCAAATCCACTCCTTGCACTATGAAAATACCAAACAAGAAAAGAAACTAATTCACCAACCTAATTAATTAACCAATAAAAACCCAATTCAGCATCAAATAAATTGATACACAATATGTCCAAATCAAACTATTCCATCCACAAAAAGAAAATAAAACAAAATAGAGCCTATGAAATAATAATTTAAAAAAAACATGGGTCAACTCGATCCCTCACAATTGCACAAAAATAAAGATAAAAAGAAAATATCAAGAAAACAAACCCAGATGAAATATATCGAAATAACAACATAATCATCCAAAACAAACAAAGATCAATGGAAAAACAACCTAGAAAAGTAATAATATACTAATAATAACAACATAATCACCTGAAAAAGACAGAGAGAAGATCGATAAAACCAAGAAATGAAATGGGGTCACTAGTTGTTGAAAGATTCAGAAACCCAGAAGCGTTTCATTGATTTTTGTTGGACTTTCCGGGGATTTTTATATTTTTAATTTTATTTTTTGGGTTTACTCTCTCTTTCAGTTACTTTTTATTGTATTTTTTAGCAGAAAAAAGGGGAAAATGATGAATAATAATGATGATGATAATATTAATTGAAAAAAGACAAGAACAAGAACTCGGGCGCCATGGATGACATGGGATGAGAGGAGAGGAGAGGAGATGAGATGAGAGAAGAAAGAAAAATAGATAGGAAAAAAATAAATAAATGTGAAAAAAATAAATTGAAAAATTGAAAAGTAATTAATTTTAAAGATTTTGTGTGAGTTGTGTGTTAGTGGCCCTATTGCTTTGCTGATTTGATTTTAAAATCTCATGTCTCATTACATTACAGCCATTATGTTTTACACGTAGCTTTCATGCAACAGATTGGGTCCCGGGTTTTTAGTGGTTTTAAAATAATTTTATTTTATTTAATTTATATTAATAATTAATAGTTATATTTAAAAAAAAAAATTAATGATTTTAAATATGGGAAAAGAGTGGAAATTGAAAATGTGTTGTGTTGAACTTGTGGTTGTAATAATGGTCTTTGATGTTGGGCCGACATTTTTGTGAAGTCCGGTCCACAAAGACGCGTGATGTCCATTTTGGGCTCTACAAGTTGGGCCTAAGAAGCTAGATAAGGATATGGATGACAGTAGAGCCCAGGCCCGTTATTTGTCACAAGCTCAGGCTCTTAAAAGTCTAGTCCGCCCAACCGGGCTTAGGCCCTAGCCTTGTTGAGCCCAACCCATGATTTTTGAATTTTTTAAGAAATTCCCAATCAGATTTATTGTAAAATTGTTATTTTATTTGTTTTTTAATTTAGGTTAAGAATGTTATTTTTAGATTTAAATTTAATAATATAAAATCGATATATTAACCATGCCTATGCTGAGGTGCTCCAACTTGGCCTAGTGTTTTAAGTTTTATATCCTTTCATAACCAGTCAAGAGGTTGTATTACGCCCCGACAGCAAACGTTAAACGCGTCGAAATTCTTATGAAATTGATCATAAATATATTTCTGATAATACAATGTTGTTCCCCGTAAGGAACACGTTGTATTATCCGAGTACAGTGTTAAAGCAATGACCACTACATGGCCTGAGTGTAGTGCAAAATGAGCAAGGATCGCCGCGTCAGTGTCCAGATGTGGTGTTAAATGAGCAAGGGTTCTCGCGTCTAGATTGACAGGTGCGGGTAAAGAAGCTAGTCCAAGAGAAAGATAGTAGGATTCAATGTGGTACTTGGAACATTGGGATGTTGAACGGTAAATTAATGGAAATTATTGATACTATGCTTATAATGAAAATTAATATATTTTGCTTTCAAAATACTAAATGGGTAGGCGAGAAAGCACGAGAGATTGAGAATTCAAGTTTTGAGCTCTAGTATTTTGGTAAAGAAAAAGGTAGAAATGTAGTAGGTGTTATCCGACATGAGACTTTAAAAGAAAGGGTGATAGGATATTAGCTAGTAAGTTGGTGCTGAGAAAGGAAACTCTTAACATCATTACCGTATATGCACCTCAAGTTGGATTGACCCAAAATATTAATGATAAATTTTGGGAAGACTTTGAGGATGTTATACAAATGATCCCCCAAAGAGAAATGATCATTATATGAGGGGATCTAAACGGCCATGTCGGAAAAGAAGCTCAAGAATACAAGGGCAATCATGGAGGTTTTGGTTTTGGGGATAGGAACGGGGAAGAAAAAACTAGTTTGGACTTCTCAGTGGCCTATGATCACGTGATAGCTAACACCATCTTCAAAAAGCGTGAGTAACACATTACTACTTACAAGAGCGGCATTTCGCGAACTCAAATCAATTTTTTCTTAATGAGAAAAATGGATTGCAAATCTTGTAAGAATTATAAGGTTATACCAAGTGAGAGATTGAAAACCTAACATCGATTAATGGATCTAGATTTTGATATAAAAAGGTAGCAGAGAAAGGATCGAACTCTCAAAGTTCATGGAATCAAGTAGTGGAAGCTTAAGGACAATTAACATACAACTTTCAGAGGAAAATTGTAAGAACAATTAAATTGGGATGTAAAAGGAGATGATAACCAACTACGGGAGAACATGACCACTAAAGTTAGAGCGATTGCCAAAAAAATCTTTGGAGAATCGAAATCATTGGTCCCAAGAGATAAAGAATGGTGGTGGAAAGAAGAGGTTCAACACAAAATCAGGGCTAAGAGAGCTTGTTTCAAAACTTTGCATGGATGTATAAGTGATAAAAATTTAGAAAATTATAAATGGTAAAGCGGGAAGCGGAAAAGGCAGTGAGCGAGGTGAAGGCAGCAGCATATGAGGATTTTTACGATAGGCTGGGTATCAAAGAAAGAGAGCATGGTATATACAAGCTGACAAAAACAAGAGAGAAGAAAACTCAAGATTTAGAACGGGTGAAATTCATCAAGGATGGGACACAAAACATCATAGTTACTAGGCCAAAGATTAAAGAGAGATTGAGAATGTATTTTTACCAGCTATTTAATGTTGGAAATGAGATGGATATAGATCTTGAGGAGCTAGGGTGCTCAGAAGAAAATCAGAATTATGCATTCTGCCGAAGAATTCAACGATCCGAGATAAAAGTTACATTAGTAAAAATGAAAAACGGAAAAACAGTGGGGTCAAATGCAATTCCAATATAAGTGTGGAAATGGATATGAGAATAGGGAATAACTTGGTAACTAAGTTATTCGATATTATCTTGAGAACTAAGAAAATGCCAAAGGAATTGAGAAATAGTATTTTAATACATATTTACAAGAATAAAGGGATATACAAAATTGTACAAATTACAATGACATAAAGCTAATGAGTCACACAATGAAATTATGGGAAAAAATAATTGAACTCAGATTAAGACAATAAATAAGTATATCTGATAACCAATTTGGGTTCATACAAGGAAGATCGACTATGGCAGCAATACGCTTGCAAATGGACATGATGGAACATTATGGTAGTCGTAGTAGGGATAAAGACCTTCATATGGTCTTTATAGATCTAAAAAAAGCATATGATAAAGTATCGAGTGAAACCTTTTAGAGGGTACTTGAAAATAAAGGAGTATGTGTTGCTTATATTCAAGCCAAATGTATGTATGAATGCGCAATGACTTGTGTCAGGACTCAATGAGAAAAAATAAGGCATTTTCCTATTACCATAGGCTTGTACCAAGGTTCTGCACTGAGCCCTTATCTTTTTTATCTTAGTGATGGATGTAATTACTAAGAAAATCAAAGATAAGGTGTCATGGTGTATGTTATTTGTTGATGATATAGTATTGGTGTATGAGTCTAAATAAGGTATAGAGGCTAAACTTGATATATGGAGAAAAACTTTAGAAGCTAAGGCTTCCGACTAAGTAGGTTAAAAACTAAACACATAGTGTGTGAGTTTAACAAATGTTGTAGAGGTAATGAGATAGAAACAAGAATTGGCGATAACCAATCTCAAGTATATAGTGTTTTAAGTACCTCGAGTCCATCCTCATAAATGATGAAGAATTTGATCAAGATGTTACACATAGAATTCGATCAGGTTGAAGGAAATGGAGATGTGTGTCTGAGGTCTTATACAATCGCAACATCCCTTTAAAACTTAAAGGCAGATTTTATAAGACTGCCGTAAGACCTGCAATGCTTTATGGAACAAAATATTAGACAATAAAACATCAACATGCCCAAAAGATGAGGGTAGCTGAAATGAGATTGCTCATATGGATGTGTGGGTTGTTGGAGTTTCTACGTCCCGAGGATCGAATACAAAGCAAGAAATACATGTGAATACATACGAGGGAGTTGCGGAATACTCACATCGATCGGTTGAGCGACGCGCGAGGCAACAAAAAATCGATTCTGCCCACTGGTGCATTCGGCAGTGAGCTGCTATTGCCTCCTCCATTTTCGGTTTCAATCTTCAAGAATCCAAGCTCCAAGCTTCGTCAAATGATTCCCGGCTCATGGGTGGACTTCCCTATCACCTTCGCATGTCTCTCGGAGTGCTAGCTCTCTTGATTTTGCCACAAAAATCAAACATTTTGCTTCCCATTTTCTTCTTGACTCTCGGCAGTGGGCTGCCAAAACAGAAGAAAAATTGCCCTCCATGGGCGTGAGAGAGAATGAGAGAAAGAGAAAGAGTGAGTTGGTTTGGTTGTTTGCCAAAAGTGTATCTATACACTTCAAAAATTTCCAAATTAATTAGCAATTTATTTGCTTTCAAAAATTCAAACAACAAAGCTTTCCAACAACCCAACAACTACCAACTACCATCAATCAATCAATCAATTGTCACATCACTCAAAGTGACATGTGATTTGACGTTGATAAGACTAATGATTTGACGCTTGATTTGACTTGCGTGCCGCACTCGAATTCGAAATGCGAATGCGCTCGCAAAAAATCCCGGGCTCGGGTTCGCTAATTACAAATTAACGAATTTTCCGTTGCGACGTAATTAAATGATTACTCCTAGTGAAGTCACTATTCACGTCGCTAACGAATTAATTCTAAATTAATTCTTTCGCCCGAATTAAAATCTAATTTTAATTCCGCGTCAAAATCCAATTTCGTTTAATATATCAAATATATTAATTTACCGATTAATTCCAAATTAATCGTTATATCTCTTTAATTAATATTTTATCCCAGATAAAATATCTCCGCAATTAATCCCAGATTAATTTTCTCTCTCATCATATTAATCCCAGATTAATAAAAGTGCGAGTCATAAGTCATCGGTGAATCTTTGGGAAGCGACCCATGAGATCCCCGGATATGTTGGCAGTAAATTCGATCGTCGGACTATCCGAAACGTAAGTACCTAATACTACATTTATACCGATTTACAAGACAAGGTTGGCTTCTAGCAAAGCGTCATGCCTACCCAATTCTCCAGAAATATCCTTACAGGAATATAAGGATCTATATCAGGTGTAGTATACGAAGTATTGCGTATTTCGATCTAGTATCGGATGATCACATGCAAGGCCTGGGGCTGGTACATTGTCTACCCCGTACGAAGCATATATCGGATTACGAGTAACTAGTCTCTTTATTATCGGATAATCATGACCAAGTCATATTATCCCGACGGTTGCAACCTTCTAGAGAACCAGTTCTGTATCCCTACGCGATCATCAACTCCATATGATTGGAATGACACTTCAGTCTTGACATCACACCCAACACACTACGATTCTCGATATACCCAGAAGAGGCGTACACAGAAATCGGTTAAAGCCCTGGACGACCAAAACCAAAGTATATTGATTGTCGTAAGTATTAGCGGTTCAAGTCTCAGGTTAAGACCAAATACACCTACCCTGATTTCGGACTTCCATAGACACATAGTCATACTACCAATGGAATTCCGAGGGGGTCTATCCAGAGCGAAGCTATTTCCCGTACCATCGGTAAAACACAGCCTCCTATTACACTTGCATGACTATCCTATACCCAAATATATGAGAACTATGTCGTTATGCCCTCACAACGCGCACAAGTGTAATACTAGTCTTTTACGCATTTATCGATGTCCAATCTCGACAATACTCTGACTAGGGATATTTAATGATTTATCCTTCGTGGATTGATACTGTCTCATATCATTCTCAATCCAGGAACAAATCATAAGGACCTCCTATCATTTATACATCTAGGTGATCTAATCACAAATGATAAGATTGCAATCTCCTTTGTCACATAGTTAATTTATACAACAACACTATGATCTGTACAAATAGTGACGTTATGGGTCATAATTGTCCAGCAATCTCCCACTTGGCCTATAGCTAGTCACTCGAGTGTCTTACACCCGAACTTTGTACGGTTGGCTCAAATTGTTGAGAAAAGGGTTTCGTCAGCGGATTTGCATGATTATCGTCTGATGTGATTTATACGATCATCACATCGCCACGATGTATGATCCGAACGAATCAGATGAATATCGAAGTATATATCTGGATCGTTGATGAGACCATTAATTCTTTAGTCTGTGCTGACGCCTAGCTCAGCTGCTAACAACTATATCTAATCTAATTAGATTTGTATCGACCCAAATGGCTTCTATTGCTGCCTCAGCTGCAGCAATAACCCGCATTTGTTGTTTATTCGGTAACAGTATCTTGCTTGGAAGATTTCCAGATCACTGTTCTGTTATTCAAACTGTATAGCACCGTTGTTGCAACTTATAGTCGTTTAATCGGTTTAGGAAACTTGCAGTAGTGATACCAGTCACTTCAAGTTCTCATTCTCCACATATTAAGACAGCATCCTTATTTCTCTAAGATACTAAGTATGTTCTTAACATCAATCCAGTGACTATCACATGGATTGGCCTGATTGTGAATCCATATGCTCAAAGCGTATGAGACACCAGGTCGCGACGAGTTCTCGGAGGAGTTTTCTTGAAAGCCAAGCTTTCACCGATTGTTTTATGGGAATATCATTTCCAAGAAATGACATATTATCATTATTTTATATAGGACAGCCACTATCAGTGCGCTCCCACTAACCTCCTTATATACACAAGAATCATTTCGTTCTGAATTAAATCATAAACCATTATGATCACATCAAAATGACAATTCCAAGAACCTAATGCTTGCTTCAATCCAAACATAGATCGAATAACCTGCAAACCTTGTTTGCCAGTTTTAGTACGAAAAAACCGACAGGATGTTGTAAACATCCTCCAAAAGGTTTCCTTTTCAGAAAAGCAATTTTCCCATTCAGCTGTCATATTTCATAAATGAAACATGCATCATCAGCAAACATTATCCAAATGGATTTACCGTGGCAACAGGTAAAAGGTTTCATCGTAATCAACACAATGTTGATAACGATATCTTTCCGCTAAAAGCCTAGCTGTATACGTTGGTATGTTCCCATCCATGTACGTCTTCCTTGAAGACTTATAAAGTACCAATAGGCACAATGCCTTGCGATACAACAACTAGTGTCCAAACATAGTTGATATACATGGAATCCATTTCGGATTCATGGCACTTTGCCATAATAGGGAGTCGATACCTTGTATCACTTCCTCATACGTAGTCAGTTGGTATTCCTCAATAAGATTGACATCTTTATGAGGTGAGATCAGAAACCCATACCCCAGGTTTTTTCTGACTCTCTCCGACATACGCGGTTCTTGTGTATTCGAAGATTACTGGTATAGTTTCATCCTAGATGAACTATTTGTGTTCCATTAAGGATCGGTGCCTGTAATAGTATTACTCTGATTTTCATCGAGTTTTACTATCCTCCCACTTACCACTAATATCGGTATTCCTCTTAGGAAAACCGCATTGGTGAGCAACAATCAAATTGTTCTCATGTGAGTTGTATAAGTACTATACTTTGGTATCCTTAGGATAACCTACAATTAGGCACTTATCCAATTTGGGTTTTAGTTTGGTATTATCCAAACATATGCCAAGCATTCCCAAATGTACAGGAATGAGAAACATGGTTTCTATCCTATTCATATCTAATATGATATCTGTCAAATAGATTTTTATGGAACCTTATTCTAAATAAGTTATGCACTGTTTATGCTTATCCGTTGAAGGAAATGGTAGCTCAGAGCGACTCATGATTAACCTTATCATGTCTAACAAAATTCGGTTACTCTGTTCGGACACACCGTCAATTGACGTGTTCCGGGAGGAGTCCTCATTAAAAGAATACTATACTCTTTCAAGTATATTAGAAAATTATTGCTTAAGTATTTCCATTACGGTCTAACCGTGACGGTTATAATACTTTAGCCGATCTGTTTGTCTATTTCGCGTCGAAACTGTAAAAGTTTCTGATTTGTGTTCTTCAAAAGAACATATAACCATAACGCGATGCCACATCCGTAAAGGTCACGAAATATTCATATCCACCTCTAGCCTAGCTAGATATGGGCCCATTTGCTTCACTATGAATTAGGGCTAACAGATCGGTGACACTTACACTTTTACCAAGTAAAGGTGTTTTAGGCACATTGTCCAATAAACTAGATTCGTAGACTTTATTTGAATAGAATCAAATCAGTCCTGGTACCCACTCTTCAAAAGTGCGGATATACGAGTCTTGTTTAATTGTGTTCCAGACAACAATGCCACAAATAGTTTATTCTGAAAATCAATTTGAGATATTTGTTTGTCATGTTATATGTTTGAGATATATTTATATTCAAAATATAAATGTTGTTATTCACATCTAATGTGTTTATCTCAATATCATCTTTATAAAATAAAACACTTTAGTGTTCTAGAATATAAAGGTCAATCCGCAACGGATTAAACACTGATATAGAGATAATGTTTCTAGTCAAACTAGTTACATTATAACAGTTTCCTATTTTAGATACACACCCGAGGGTAATTCCTAAAATTAGGTATCTACGGTTAAAACAGCGACTTTCGTCCCGTTTCAATTCGCAGATAAATCTCTATTGAAGTCAGTATCCTACTCATAGCAGATTCTGAACATCAATTCATATTTATGTACCACACTTAGTATTTAAAATCTAATTTTAATACTAGTATTGAACATATTTATGACAAACATATTTAAAGTCAGAGCCTTGCTCGTCTTCAATTCCTTCATGTCTGCTTCGTCCAAACGGCAGTCACGCTTCCGCGATCCCGTTTGCCACATTTTAGGATATGTCATTTATCTTCCCAGAAGATTATAATGATTTTGTCTTTGCCCTTTTTCCACATTCCAGAAGCCTTTGGCCAAGCCGCGGACTTTTAGAATATCGAAGTAAGGTACGACTAGCGCTACTTGCCATATTGCAAACTTTGACTTTGTCTCCTTGAGAATAGTCATTAACTATCCAAGAGTTATTTATTACAATTTAGTACTTCTAAAATCTAAGTATAGATTTATGAAGATCCTTCAATTTCATTATCATACTTTAAGGATCTAATCCTTAGTTCTGACAAAGAAATCAATGAGTCTACTGCGACAAGTATAATGGATTAAACACTAAAGTTATCATTACATAAATCTTCCAAAGATTATGCTCGACTATTTGCTTAACTTCGGGCTTAGGCCTAATATGTTATTTTATCTAATAAAGTAACTTATTATTTTCCATGACCATCTTGAAATTATTCCCAATTTGAAAATTAGACCATTCAAATACATTTTCCCAAGAATTATGTTTTAAATGTCAATCTTTCAATTTTATCTTGATTCTAATAGTCCAACTATTTAATCAACGATTTTGGTACTATTTATTATAATGATTATAATAGTCCAACTATTTAATCAACTATAAATTAAATTGTTTGAATATAGTCCAACTATTAATTAAAACAACATTTAAATATTAGTCCAACTAACATTTAATATATTTGACGAATGATATTTGTTTGAGCGCGTATGGCAAGTAATTAAACGAATATTGCAAATTCAATTCTTGCCTCCCACTATTTTTCGGCGAGCCTCTAACCCTCTGTTGAGTACTCGGGAAACCGTGTTTCCAAGCGGGCTAGGATCCCGTTAAATATCACACAATCTTGACTTTGGCCAACAAATTGTATGATAATTAATTAGGTAGATCTCTAAGATGAATTGGATCTGATCCAACTCCTAGATTCAGTAGGGAAACATCCAAGTCCAAAACATATATCTTATATATGCCAATATATCCAATATATTACCTAACCTTTTTCCTCTGAATCAACTAAGCCTTGGCTTAGGCACAACAAACTTAGTGATCCCAGTTAAGCGCGACCCATTGACCATGGAAAGCTTCGTAATCAATGTCGATGGACAAGAAGTGGTCTTGACTTTGGCCAACAAACCACAACTTGGACAAGACACCAATATGGAACAAAACCTTCGTGATTCAAACACACATCTCGACGGACAAAGGCCTTGACTTTGGCCAACAAGCCAATGCCAGTCTTAGATCTTGAGTAAGAATCATTCAATGGAAGGAAAAACGCTTAATATTTGTGCGAGGGTTTTTCGAATGCAAATTGGCAACCAATTTATTATCTTTGTTAAGGTCTCATAATCATACACCCTTAAACATGCATTCTAAATACTAAATAACATAATAAAAGCGCTTAAATAATAATAATGATGATATGCGGATGGATACTTTACACAATGATCCTAGATCAAATCTCTTCATTTCTCTCTCCCGCTAGCACAAATATTTCTTCTACCCGTTACATTACTCACTTCTAAAGAAACCTCATTTACATTGAGGGAATAGGTGAGAAGAGAATACAAAGAATAAGGAGGTAATAAGGCTGGACACGCAGGTCCAATTAATAAATTCCAAATTTATTACAACAATTTCTAAAATTGCTCCACCATCTAAAAATCCATATATACATTATTCATGCATCGCAACCATGTATTCACACAAGCATGCTATCAATCAATCTAATCAAATTAATTAATCTGATAATTAATGACCATCCAATGTTCAAACAACGATTTGATGATTTGCTCGAGTCAAACTCGTTTTGCGAATAATTAACTTAAAGTACGAATTATCGAATAAATTAAACTACAAAATTAAATCCAATTCAATTTGTTATATAATACTAATCCATTTATTTAATTCCAAATTAAATACACTTACACTAAATTTGACGAACCTTTACGACTTAAATTCCAAATTTAATCGCTACGGGTCTCAAAGCCCGATTAACGTCCAACGTCAATTTAATTAAAGTCCAATGGGCTTTTAATTAATTTCTTAAGGCGTGGACTTTTGGTCAACTCGGGTCGAACCCAATAACCAAAGTCCAATCCGGGAATTAACCCCATAAGCCTAGAAATCAATTTAGGCCCATTGGCCCAATTAAACTTTAAAGGTCCATTAGTCGCATTTGGGCTTTATGGAAGCGGTTTTGGGCCCAATTTGATCCAACCAATTTTGCCTAAACCCAACTTAGTACAACCAAGCCAATAAGCTCAATAACAACTATCAAAGTCCAATTTCCAAAATTAGGCCCAACATAATTAAATTACAAAAATTCCTAATTCCCAATTTAATTACATAAAGTGTATTACACAATTAATTACCCAATTAACATTTCTAAAACATCAATTAGCCTAATTAATCATGCTCATTTTCATCATCACATGTCCAAGACATTTTGATTCAAATCAAACCCATTTCATGCTATATCATTCTCGACAATTTGGGCAATTTGTGTCCGATTCGGTTTCAATCCAATTAAATTCACAATCGACATTAAATCAACATTCTCGAATGATTCCAATTCATCCAATAAACAAAAAATCAAAAATTCCAAGATAATTAGGGCTTCCTTCCTCTCGGCCAAGCTAAGATTATTGGGGAAAAATGTTCCTAACAATTTTTCAACAAATTTATCCAATCAATCCTCAATTAAAACACATTTAAACATATTCATTCATCCAATTTCATAAATCATGCTCAAACACATTTTTACCCCAATTTTTAACCCTAATCAAATTTCATGCTTTTCAACCTTGCTCTGATACCATGTTGGAGTTTCTACGTCCCGAAGATCGAATACAAAGCAAGAAATACATATGAATACATATGAGAGAGTTGCGGAATATTCACATCGATCGGTTGAGCGATGCGCGAGGCAACAAAAAATCAAATGCTGCCCACTGGTGCATTCGGCAGTGAGCTGCTACTCCTCCCCTCTATTTTCGGTTTTATCTTCAAGAATCCAAGCTCCAAGCTTCGTCAAATGATTCCCGGCTCATGGGTGGACTTCCCTATCACCTTCGCATGTCCTCGGAGTGCTAGCTCTCTTGATTTTTGCCACAAAAATCAAACTCTTTGCTTCCCATTTTCTTCTTGACTCTCGGCAGTGGGCTGCCAAAACAGAAGAAAAATTGCCCTCCATGGGCGTGAGAGAGAATGAGAGAAAGAGAAAGAGTGAGTTGGTTTGGTTGTTTTGCCAAAAGTGTATCTAATACACTTCAACAATTTCCAAATTAAATTAGCAATTTATTAGCTTTCTAAAAGTCAAACAACAAAGCTTTCCAACAACCCAACAACTACCAATTACCATCAATCTATCAATCAATCAATTTTCACATCACTCAAAGTGACATGTGATTTGACGCTTGATGTGACTAATGATTCGACGCTTGATTTGACTTGCATGCCGCACTCGAATTCGAAATGCGAATGCGCTCGCAAATAATCCCGGGCTCGGGTTCGCTAATTCCAAATTAATGAATTTTTCGTTGCGACGTAATTAAATGATTACGCCTAGTGAAGTCACTATCCACGTCGCTAACGAATTAATTCTAAATTAATTCGTTCGCCCGAATTAAAATCTAATTTTAATTCCGCGTCGAAATCTAATTTCGTTTAATATATCAAATATATTAATTTACCGATTAATTCCAAATTAATCGTTATCTCTCTTTAATTAATATTTTATCCCAGATAAAATATCTCCGCAATAATCCCAGATTAATTTTCTCTCTCTCATTATATTAATCCCAGATTAATAAAAGTGCTAGTCATACGTCATCAGTGAATCTTTGGGAAGTGACCCATGAGATCCCCAGATATGTTGGCCGTAAATTCGGTCGTCGGACTATCCGAATACGTAAGTACCTAGTACTACATTTATACCGATTTACAAGACAAGATTGGCTTCTAGCAAAGCGCCATGCCTACCCAATTCTCCATAAATATCCTTACAGGAATATAAGGATCTATATCAGGCGTAGTATATGAAGTATTGCGTATTTCGATCCAGTATCGAATGATCACATGCAAGGCCTGGGGCTGGTACAGTGTCTGCCCCGTACGAAGCATATATCGGATTACGAGCAACTAGTCTCTTTATTATCGGATAATCATGACCAAGTCATATTATCCCGACGGTTGTAACCTTTTTAGAGAACCAGTTATGTATCCCTACGCGATCATCAACTCCATATGACTGGAGTGACACTTCCGTCTTGACATCACACCCAACACACTACGATTCTCGCTATACCCAGAAGAGGCGTACACAGAAATCAGTTAAAGCCCTGGACGACCAAAACCAAAGTATATTGATTGTCGTAAGTATTAGCGGTGCAAGTCTCAAGTTAAGACCAAATACACCTACCCTGATTTCGGACTTCCATAGACACATAGTCATACTACCAATGGAATTCCGAGGGGGTCTATCCAGAGCGAAGCTATTTCCCGTACCATCGGTAAAACACAACCTCCTATTACACTTGCATGACTATCCTATACCCAAATATATGAGAACTATGTCGTTATGCCCTCACAACGCGCACAAGTGTAATACTAGTCTTTTACGCATTTATCGATGTCCAATCTCGACAATACTCTGACTAGGGATATTTAATGATTTATTCTTCGTGGATTGATACTGTCTCATATCATTCTCAATCCAGGAACAAATCATAAGGACCTCCTATCATTTATACATCTAGGTGATCTAATCACAAATGATAAGAGTGCAATCTCCTTTGTCACATAGTTAATTTGTACAACAACACTATGATCTGTACAAATAGTGACGCTATGGGTCATAATTGTCCAACATGGGTGGACTAGGAAAGACAGAATTAGAATTTAAATAATTATGAAGAAATTAAGGGTAACATCGATTTATGAGAATATGGGAGAAACAAGGCTAAGATGGTTTGGACATATCCAATGTGGGACTTTAAGTGATCAAGTGAGAAAATAAGAGCAAATTGTGATTCCATTTATCAAACGAGGAAGAGGAATACCTAATTTGATATAGACAGAAATCATAAAAAGAGACCTAAGTTTTATGGAGTTTGATAAATCAATGATTTCAGATAGAGTATTATAGAGTCAAAAGATCCATATATAGAACCTCACATAATGAGAAAATACTTTGTTTGGTTTGGTAATATAATTCAATATATTTTAAAATGGCCTTCAAATTTTGCATTGAAACCACGTCTAAGCTCAAACCTAGAAAAGAAAAGCCTGGACTAGCCTATTGCTCGATAGGTCAGGCTTTTCCACCACTCTTAATTATGGAATTTTGGAAGTAAAGTAAGACGTAAAATGTACATGTTTAAAACCATGATAGTAAATAAGCAAAAATAGTAATGGAAGGTTCTCTCATCATCTGAGATGTACTAAGCTAGATTTGACTACGACGAGTGTTGTTTATTATACGAGTGAAGAGATTCAAGTGAGCTAATAGCAACTGAACTTTGCCCTTCCCTTTCTTTAAACTTGCAGTAAAGTTGAACGAGTTTACTCAGCTTGCATAGATTTTATGTCTTGTTGAAGATATCTATGAAGTTGACCCAAAACTAAATTTTCCCGTATGAGTGTTTGATACATGTATCCGTCTGTGTCCGTGGAAGAAATCTATGTGCGTTAAAGAATCCTAAAAAAAAAGATTAAGACCCTCTTCAATTCAACAAAGATCTCTACATACTCTTCTAGTCCATGATAACTGATATCTTCCAGTTTCTAAGACATCTCTTGTTTTATTAATATTTGGGGATATGTGAATCTCTGCTTATGAAAGATGGATTACTTATCACCTATTAGATCGAGTAGCCAATAATCTTTACTTTTAGTTCACTAATCTTTGCTTAAGAGTTCATAAATATAAACAGCTTACCTAATTTTCGTTGATCAGCATGTCTATGAATAATAAAGCTACTAGTTATGTAGGATAATTTGATTTCAAAATGACTTCACTGTAATACTTTATTCATTTGAATTAATCTTTAGTAGCTCATACACTCTTACAATTAACTGTTCAAATGTTATATCTTGGGCGAATAATAAACACTCTTAACTTTTTATTTTTTGTATTCCATATAAAAATCCATAAAATCCTTCTATGACCAATCATAACACATATTAAGCATATCAAAATCCATTAAGTTTGATGCAATTAGAAAGACAAAAAATAATTATATTACTTTAAACAACATATGAAAAAAATATAATCAGTTGAAACCCATAAGAATTAACTATCAGACGGCGACTGCAATCACCCCAACGATCCCATATGATCACCTTGATGACCTTTATTTTGTAAATTATCTAAATATATAGTATGAGTGTAGGGGGTCATGCCCTTTGAGTTGTGCCTTATGGGAAATGCACAAACATGGAAAGACATGTCCTCTAAATTGAAAGGATGAGACTCTAGGCCTCAAATGACATAAAGGAAATAGTATAACACTTAGGAGGGTTACACCCCAAACCAAAGGGTGCCCTCAAATTCACTCTTTCATGCCTATAAATTAAGAGGCCTTGAGATCATTTATTGTATCCAGAAAATCAGAAGTTTCATCCATTATCTTAGAGAGTCATTTAAGGAAAATAAAGTTTTCACCATTTGTCATTGTTCAAGATCTTGTGAAATGAGTGCCCATTCTACAAGAAGCATCCAAGTAATCATGTGAGAACTTTAGCCACAAAACCATCCGTTGAGCACCGATGCGGGGCTAATAAGTTCTTAAGGACAGATGCAACTCGGCTTGGACGAAGTCTTCATCATTTTCTACATTTTCCAAGTTTCTCTAAGTCTTATGGTTTATGTTCAATTTGGCATGTTAGTTTGATTCCATTGTTGTGTTCTGGTTTTGGAATGATTAAGATTAGTTTGCATGTTAATTTTCGTTTAATGACACTCAAAAGACAACAATCTTAAGAACTTATTACTTTATATATGTTGTTAAATGAAATTTTACATGTGTTAATAGTCATTTTTCTGGAAAATGTATTATGTGCATGAAAAATACGCAAGGGCGTTCGAACGCCCGATGAACGCGTAGGCAAAAAATTCTATTTTTGTAGTCTCGTTCGAATACGTCTTCAAACGCAACTCGAACGCCAGTATTCTATCAAAGAACGTTCGAACGCATTTACGAACACAACACGAAAGTGAACTCTCTGGAATACTTCTTTTGAACGTGTTTACCAATGCAACACGAACGTGAACTCTCTGAAACACTTCGTTCGAACACGTTTACGAATGCTACACGAACATGAACTCACTGGAAAGTTTCGTTCGAACGAATTAACGAACGTGATACTAACGAATTTATTCCTGTAATGTTTTTAGATTCAAAAATAATAACATAGACATAGATTAATTTATATTACCATGTGTGACATAATGTTAGCTTAGTAAAATCATATATTGTATTACCATAAACTTGGAAGTATAAGTTTAAGTTAATATTAGAGTGTTCAATTATCACAAGCATACACATAGTGATAAAGTTGAAAATTAATCGTGTGTTGCATACTTGGTTGAGAATTAAAAGTGTAATCTTACACAAGTAATTTTGTCCAAGCTTGATTGATTTATACACATACAAACCTACACATATATATTATTATATTGTGAATTAAAGTGTAATACTAAGTTTGAATGTCTAAGATATTCTATTGAGAAAGTGTTTAAAGGATATTCTGTCAAAAAAGGCGATAAGAGCCTAAGTGGACAAGTATTTAAAAGGTTACTTCGGACCCCCTCGTCCTCTGGGAATATTCATTTATTCATTTATCATAAGAAACCTTAGTCGTAAATTCAAAGACTTGTATTATTTGGTACTACTGTCCAATATAACAACGAGTGGATTCTTAGTATATCACTCAAACGAGATCATACATTTGATCATTGTGCAATTCGTCTTTTGTAGACTTATTGATTATTGTTGGTTTTTCCAATTACACATGGCTAGCGGAAATATCGCAGTACCGGTCGCTCATAGAGAAAAACCGGAAAAGTTTGGTGGAGCAAACTTTAAACAATAGCAGAGCAAAATATTATTCTACCTGACAACACTGCAGTTGACTAAGTACCTCAAAGATCCTCCGGGTCATGTGGAGGGAGAAACAGAAACAGCCAAGCAACTGCGAGAAGAGACATGGTCGTTAGGTGACTTCTTGTGCTAGAATTACCTCTTGGGAGGACATGACAATACCTTATACAATGTGTATCAAGGCATGACTTCTGCGAAGATGTAGGGGTTTTTAGGGGCTGAATCCATTTTAGTCCGAAATTGATCAAATCAATTTTGAATGATTCTAAATCATTTCTAGATGAACTTAGTATTTTCAAAACATCAAAACACCAAAACAACCAAAATCCCTAAATTCTAAGTCCAAGGCCGAGAGCCTCCAATGGTAGGCAATTGTGCCTTTTGTCATTTCATGATTCAAAACACATCCAAATGTAATACAATCAACATGAAACTTTATATGCATCATATACACATACAAATACACAACATATATGAAAAGCCCCAAATTTGGAATTAGTTAAGAACCCTAATTTTTCAATTTCCACAAATTGGACAAATTAGACCAAATACATTAAATCAATTACTTCAATCATCATTCTTACATCCAATCCAAGTCTCAACACAATGAAACAACTCAAGATCAAATCTAGGTCATCTAAGAGTGGTTCAACAACTCTAGATTAGCAACATGGTTTCCAAAACCTTAAAAGAAAGCTTACAACTACAATAGTCACAACCTTCCTTCACAATACATGCTCAACACTTTCAATAAAAATTTCCATCATCAAAAACACAAGAAATAAAGAAAAGAATAACTTAAGAACATTATAAGATGTTGCCTAGATCCTAAGGAACAATTTCCTTTCTACTAGTAAGTTTGAAAAACTTACAAAATCTAAGCTTTTCTTTTCGTTTTTCCTTTTCTCCTTCACTTTTTCCTTTGTTTCTTTCAATGGAGTTTTATGAAAAATGTATTAGGTTAGTAAATGAGAAAGAAATGAAAACAATATATACCTCTCCAATTTTTGCCTTGGCCGAAACCCTTGCAAATGTATATACCAAATTTTCATTTCAATTTCATTTCAATTTCATTAAATCAACTTGCATAAATATCTAAAACACTTTATGGATATTTATTTAAGTCAACAAAGGCAACTAATATCATTGCATCAAATATCCTAATGTAAGATATTTATATTTTAATTAATTTAATCATTTAACAATTAAATAATCAATTAATTAATCAAATACAAATATATTAAATATATGTATAATATTTACATTAAATATTAAAAATATATATTCATTTAGGATATAAGTCAACAACTCATTTTGACTATTAATTAATGTGTATTTAAATTAATCAAGTATTAAATATAAATACACAATAATTAGGCAAATGACTATCTAGTCCCTTTAGCACATATCTTGTGTTTAACCTTTAAACGACTTTATAAATAATCAATATTATTTATTAATGTTGCTCTAGTGCTCTACGAGTATGTTTCATTATTGAGACTCTCTATATTCAGGTATATCCGTCACGAAATCTAATTTCGTGTCCATAATCTATCCACCCGTAGATTATGACGATCACTGATAATCTCGCTGAACCATACAGGTCGAGGTCATGGCAAATGTATAATTCCTCCGTCACAGGTATCCGGATAAATCCCAGAGATATAGATGTAAACGTCAAATCTCTATCGGGATTATCCAGTCGACTATTCTATTAGCAATCTCTAAAAGAATGTTTAGAACTAGCTTCTAAACTTTACCACGGGCCCATGGTTTTATCTGATTGCTAATCATATAGACTACATATGCTCTGGTACACAGAACTGACGGATCCTATCTTGATACACATGGGACACCCTGAGGATCTATCTACACCCAACGAACAGGCGGAGGTCTGATCTAAATAGATCGGTGACGTGACTGCCGTCTAAGTGTAGAAGATGTCTCATGTGCCCACAATGGCATCTCAAGTCTAAGAATCACAAGTGCTACTCAACCCGAGAAGATTCTTATTGACGCTGGTGTACCATCCATTAAGAATCTTCGGTGAGTCGTTCAGTGTTTATCCGCTATAAACACCTACACGTCTATACTAGTCTCCAAGACTTATGGTTCATTGAGAAACCATTGGAATCATATATTCCAGTATACGACATGTACTGGTCTTAACAGGTTTACTATACTGACCAAGTAGTGTAAACCTTGACCAGGAACTGTCTGAGAATGACAACGTCATGATACTTCTCAATGTCCGTTGCGACGCTTTTACAACTGTATCATGACTAATCATTCTAAGGTCATTACGTCTTTACCATATAGAAAGATAGATTATATTATAGAAACTGCATATATATTATTCATAATAATAATGTTTTACAGAAGTATTCAAAAAAGAAATACAACCGGGAATTGGCGCTCTGAGCACCAACCCCAACAAAATCTCCCACTTGCTCCAGTGCCAATATCGATTGTATCTAATACCCATCGACTCCACGTGTTTATCAAACAATTTCGGAGGTATGGCTTTCGTCAGCGGGTCTGCTACATTATCTTCACTCGGTACCTTGCACACACGACAATATCCCCTCGCGACACGATCTCTCGAATGATGTGGTACTTGCGTTCCACATGCTTCGACTTCTGATGCGCCCTCGGTTCCTTTGCTTGCGCAATGGCTCCAGTATTATCACAGTATAACGGAATCGCATTCTCGATACTTGGGACAACTCCCAATTCTGTGATAAAGTTCTTTATCCACATAGCCTCTTTTGCAACTTCAGAAGCTGCAATATATTCCGCCTCAGTGGTGGAATCTGTTGTTGATCCCTGTTTGGAACTCTTCCAACAAACTGCACCTCCATTAAGGGTAAAGACAAATCCAGATGTAGACTTTCTATCATCGGGATCTGATTGAAAATCGGAGTCTGTATACCTATTAACCTGCAGCTCGTTCCTCCATAAATAATCAACTTATCCTTAGTACCTTTAAGATACTTTAGGATATGTTTAATGGTCATCCATGGTCATTACCTGGATTGGACTGATATCTACTAGTTACGCTAACAGCGAAACTGATATCAGGCCTCGTACATAACATGGCATACATTATGCTACCCAAACACGAAGCATAAGGTTGGTTAGACATTCTAACATTCTTATCTTCTGTTTGTGGACACATCTTTTAGAAAGATGTATCCAATGTCTGAACGGTATGTTTGCTGTCTTACAGTTACCAAAACTATACCGTTCCAAGATATATCTATGTACGTTGATTGGGATAACCCAATCAGCCTCCTTTGTCTATCTCTATAGAGTTTTATCCTTAAAACATAGGAAGCTTCTCTCAGGTCCTTCATGGAGAAATTCTTACAGAGGTACGCTTTGACGTTTGTAACATACCTAAATCATTCCCAATGATTAGGATGTCATCAACATATAGGACTAAAAATACGACCATGCTCCCACTGGCCTTCTGATACACACATGATTCTTCCGAATTCTTGAGAAAACCAGACGATCTAATAATCTCATCGAATCGAAGATTCCAACTTCGCAAAGCTTGTTTAAGTCCATAAATGGACTTCTTAAGCTTACATACCATGCCCGAGTTTTTGCTGGATGCAAAACCTTCCGGCTGTTCCATATAGATTTCTTCATCAAGAAATCCATTTAGAAAAGTCGTTTTGACATCCATTTTCCAAATCTCGTAGTCATGATACGCAGCTATAGAAAGCAAAATCCGGATAGACTTAAGCATTGCAACTGGTGAAAATATTTCATCGTAGTCGACGCCAGGTCGCTGCGTGTAACTTTTTGCTACCAGTCGGGCCTTGTAAGTTTCAACCTTACCGTCAGGCCCGCGCTTCCTCTTGTAAACCCATTTACAACCGATAGGAACAATTCCTTCGGGAAGCGGAATCAAGTCCCAAACTTGATTTTCATGCATTGAGTCTATCTCGGATTTCATGGCACTTTGTCATTTCACGGAGTCGATGTCCAACATCGATTCTCTATAGGTGAAAGGATCTGTCTCTTCAACTAGGAGAACATCCAGACTCTTTTCTTGTATCAAATACAAGCATTCAGGAGGTCTAGATACCCTTTCCGACCTACGGAGTGTGTGTGTTGAAGGTCATTCATCTACTTGAACTTCAGGTTCCTCCGTTGGTTCGTTGTTTTCAGGTGGACATCATCAAGCTCAACCTGTCTATGATTACCACCTTCTGACAAAAATTCTACTTCTAGAAATTTTGCGAAGCGAGCTACGAACACATTTCGATGCTCGGTATCATAGAACAGATATCCCCTCGTATTCGAAGGATATCCGACAAACCTAAACTTTTACCCCCGAGGCGAAAGCTTATCTGCTGCTGAGTCACCTGACATAGGCAGGACAACCCCAAACCTTAATATAATTAAGATTTGGTCTCCTACCGAACCATATCTGATACGGAGTCGTAGGAACAGCTTTTGAAAGAATCTTTTTCAAAAGATGTGCGGCTGTTAAGAGAGAGTAGCCCCATAAATAATAGGGCAAATCTGTGAAACTCAACATTGATCGGACCATATCCAATAAAGTCCGATTTCTCCTTTCAGATACTCCATTGTGCTGTGGAGTACCTGGAGAGAGTATATTGAGCGAGAATCCCATTCTCCTTCATATAATCCATGAACTCACCACTCATATATTCGCCGCCTCGATCTGATCGAAGGCATTTAATATATTACCAGTTTGTTTTTCTACTTCATTTCGGAACTCTTTGAACTTTTCAAAGGTTTCCGATTTATGTCACATCAAATACACATAACCGTACCGTGACAAATCATCGGTAAAGGTAACGAAGTACGAATAACCACTGTGAGCAGTTTGACTTAGTGGACCACATACATCAGAATGTACGAGTTCCAGTAAGTTAGTGGCGCGGTGTCCAACACTAGAAAATGGGGCTTTGGTCATCTTACCCTGAATACAGGATTCACAAGTTGGATATGATTCAATGGTAAGATCTGATATCAAACCATTCCTAACCAATTGGGTAAGGCGTTGACGCCAATGTGACCAAGTCTCACATGCCAAAGTTCAGTATTATTAATTACAGGTAAACTACGTTTATTAACTCTAGTACTTAATATATCTTTTGAAGTTTGCAATGTATAATGACCATACTGGTTTGGACAACAAAGGATCTGAATATTATTACTATCATATAAATATAAAGAACTATTCTTAATATTAATGCAAAAGCCTTCTGTATCCATACAAAAAGTGATATAATATTAGCTACACATCCAGGTACAAAATGGCATTCATTTAACAAAAGTGTCTCATTCGGCAATGAGATCTCGCATACTCCCACTGCAACTGCATCCAAAGAGTCTCCACTCCCGAACCGCAACTGCATCTCCCCGGGCTTCAGCCTCCTAATTCCTTCAGCACCTGCAACGAATTGCAAATGTGAATGGGACAAGCAGAATCTAAAATCCAGTTGGATGTAACGGCTTCACAAGCCAAAGATAAATCAATAACTGGAAAAATAAAAGTACCTGATGTAGATGATCTGTCTCTCCTCAGCTGGGAAATGTAATCAGGACAGTTCCTTCCAGTGCCCGACTTTGCCGCAGTGGTGGCATTTGTCTTCAGAAACCCTCTTGGGCTTAGCAATCTTCGCCTGTGGTTGAGGACCGAAAGCCTTCTTCTTCTTCCCTTTCTTCTTCTTTCCCTTGGACCATCCTTGGGAAGAAGCCGAAAGTGAAGTAGTTCTAGGAGGGCGAGTCGGTACTCCCTTCTTAAGGTCATCTTCTGCCGTGAGCAACATCCTATGTAGCTCCTGGTAGGTACAGACAGTCCCGTGCATGTTGAAGTACATCACGAACTGGCGAAATGAAGCTGGTAGCGAACCAAGAATGACACTCCTACCGAGAATGTCATTCAAGATGAGATTATGTTGCCTCAATTGATTGATCAAATTGATCATCTGAAGAACATGCGGGCTAACACTTTGCTCCTCATCCAGACGCGCATGGAACAGTTCCATGGCGACTTTGTGAACAATCATTTGTTCTTGGTTCTCAAACGATTGTCTCAATCGCGTCATCATACTATAGGAATCTAGCATACCATAGTACTGTTGCTTGAGTTTCGGAGACAGTGAACTAAGGATGTATGATTTAACCCTTAAATCATCATCCTTCCAAGTTTCAAAAACTTGGCGTTCCTCCTCCGAAGCATCCGCACCCACAGCAAGGGGCAACGGACCCTCAAGAACATATCCCAGCTTTTCGGAATCGAGGACAATCCTCAAATCCAATTCCCAGTCAGCGAAGTTCTCAGCGCCTTTCAGTTTGTTCGCATCAAGCATACGGGCAAACTGATTTGTGGATTGTGCCGCCATCGCCAATCTATCATATAGATCACGAAAAACGGTTAGCAGAAATTAAGCAGTTTCATATAATATCAAAAGCATAAACTAGATCATGGATTTTTAATCTAATATGCCCCTCCCACTAAATCATGCAATACTGTAATCCCAAAACAGAATACAAATATTTAATGATTAAATTAAATACTAATAGTGAAAGGTGGATCCCGTGAATATATTTCAGCTCACAGCAGAGGCACGATCTCGCCTACGTATATTCATCAGGTTGACAACTCATTTGTCAATCACTCAATAGTGACTCCTAAGTATCCGGTCCTGGCCGTTTCTCGTTGTCGCTGCGAAGGCAGGCCCACAAGGAGACGTACCAAGGTTAAACTCGTCAATGATAAACTCAAGTTTTACTTACGTATCCTGACAGCTAGGGCACGTTCAGAATTCTGCTTTTACTTGAATTTACCAATATCTTATATACATCCGGTATAAATAAATCTTTATCGGCTACACCCTCACAGCAGAGGCACGGTCTCGGATGTATTCACAAATAAGTATTCATAAACCGTATTGACAAGACGGACCATATAATATGCATCAAATACATAATTACATTCAAACCTTATCAATTAGGGATTTTCCGCTAAGTGTCATACACCCTAAATCTAACCAATTTAGATCCTAATTAGCATGCATAAAGTCAAGAAAAACATGATTAAACATTGATTCAATGAAGGCTAATCATATTAGGTGGCTTAGAATCAGACTCGCTCTGATACCATTTTGTAGGGGTTTTTAGGGGCTGAATCCGGTAACGCAGCGGAAGCGGTGGAAAATCGTATTTTCCGATTTCAAAACTTTTTCTCGGATTAATTAAATAAACACATTTATTTAATATTCCAATAATCAAATTATGAAATAAAATTCAATAAATCATATTTAAGTGAATTTACCAAATTACCCTTGCTTTGGTATTTTGTCCATTTTAGTCCGAAATTGATCAAATCAATTTTGAATGATTCTAAATCATTTCTAAGATGAACTTAGCATGTTCAAAACATCAAAACACCAAAACAACCAAAATCCCTAAATTCTAAGTCCAAGGCCGAGAGCCTCTAATGGTAGGCAATTTGTGCCTTTTGTCATTTCATGATTCAAAACACATCAAATGTAATACAATCAACATGAAACTTTATATGCATCATATAACATACAAATACACAACATATATGAAAAGCCCCAAATTTGGAATTAGTTAAGAACCCTAATTTTTCAATTTCCACAAATTGGACAAATTAGACCAAATACATTAAATCAATTACTTCAATCATCATTCTTCATCCAATCCAAGTCTCAACACAATGAAAAAACTCAAGATCAAATCTAGGTCATCTAAGAGTGGTTCAACAACTCTAGATTAGCAACATGGTTTCCAAAACCTTAAAAGAAAGCTTACAACTACAATAGTCACAATATTCCTTCACAATACATGCTCAACACTTTCAATAAAAATTTCCATCATAAAAAACACAAGAAATAAAGAAAAGAATAACTTAAGAACATCATAAGATGTTGCCTAGATCCTAAGGAACAATTTCCTTTCTACTAGTAAGTTTGAAAAACTTACAAAATCCAAGCTTTTCTTTTCGTTTTTCCTTTTCTCCTTCACTTGTTTCCTTGGTTTCTTTCAATGGAGTTTTATGAAAAGTGTATTAGGTTAGTAAATGAGAAAGAAATGAAAACAATATATACCTCTCCAATTTTTACCTTTGCCGAAACCCTTGCAAATGTATATACCAAATTTTCATTTCAATTTCATTTCAAATTTCATTAAATCAACTTGCATAAATATCTAAAACACTATGGATATTTATTTAAGTCAACAAAGGCAACTAATATCATTTACATCAAATATCCTAATGTAAGATATTATATTTTAATTAATTTTTAATCATTTAACAATTAAATAATCAATTAATTAATCAAATACAAATATATTAAATATATGTATAATATTTACATTAAATATTAAAAATATATATTCATTTAGGATATAAGTCAAATAACTCATTTTGACTATTAATTAATGTGTATTTAAATTAATCAAGTATTAAATATAAATACACAATAATTAGGCAAATGACTATCTAGTCCCTTTAGCACGTATCTTGCGTTTAACCTTTAAACGACTTTATAAATAATCAATATTATTTATTAATGTTGCTCTAGTGTGCTCTACGAGTATGTTTCATTATTGAGACTCTCTAGATTCAGGTATATCCGTCACGAAATCTAATTTCGTGTCCATAATCTATCCACCCGTAGATTATGACGATCACGGATAATCTCGCTGAACCATACAGGTCGAGGTCATGGCAAATGTATAATTCCTCCGTCACAGGTATCCGGATAAATCCCAGAGATATAGATGTAAACGTCAAATCTCTATCGGGATTATCCAGTCGACTATTCTATTAGCAATCTCTAAAAGAATGTTTAGAACTAGCTTCTAAACTTTACCACGGGCCCATGGTTTTATCTGATTGCTAATCATATGGACTACCTATGCTCTGGTACACAGAACTGACGGATCCTATCTTGATACACATAGGACACCCTGAGGATCTATCTACACCCAACGAACAGGCGGAGGTCTGATCTAAATAGATCGGTGACGTGACTGCCGTCTAAGTGTAGAAGATGTCTCATGTGCCCACAATGGCATCTCAAGTCTAAGAATCACAAGTGCTACTCAACCCAGAAGATTCTTATTGACGCTGGTGTACCATCCATTAAGAATCTTCGGTGAGTCGTTCAGTGTTTATCCGCTATAAACACCTACACGTCTATACTAGTCTCCAAGACTTATGGTTCATTGGAATCATATATTCCAGTATACGATATGTACCGGTCTCAACGGGTTTACTATACTGACCAAGTAGTGTAAACCTTGACCAGGAACTGTCTGAGAATGACAACGTCATGATACTTCTCAATGTCCGTTGCGACGCTTTTACAACTGTATCATGACTAATCATTCTAGGGTCATTACGTCTTTACCATATAGAAAGATAGATTATATTATAGAAACTGCATATATATTATTCATAATAATAATGTTTTACAGAAGTATTCAAAAGAAATACAACCGGGAATTGGCGCTCTGAGCACCAACCCCAACAGAAGATTCTCTGGGAGTCTCTCGAGAAGATGTACAAAATCGAGGATGCCGAACAGAAGAAATTTATCATGGTTAGGTTCCCGGACTACAAGATGGTTGTCTCAGTTGGGTGAACTTCAGTTAATCATTCATGAAATATTGGATAATTGAATGAAACTCGGCGAGATGTTTCAAGTTGCCACAATCATTGAAAAATTACCTCCATCATGGAAGGACTTCAAGAGCTATCTGAAACACAAAAAGAAGCAGATAAGCCTTGAAGACCTTGCAGTTCGATTGAGGATCAAAGAGGACAACAAGAAGTCCGAGAATGCCAACTACAATACTATGAAGTCTAAGGCCAACATCGTCGAGGGTGGAAAAGGTAGCAAAAAGAGAAAGAACAGTGGAGCTGATTCTTCCCAAGCAAATAAGAAGTTCAAAGGGAAGTGTTATATGTGTGGAAAAGCGGTCACATGGCAAAGGACTGCATAAACAAGAATTCTCAAGACAAAGGGAAGAAAAAAAAATGAGGTCCATGTCACTGAGGATGAACAGCTAACTGATGAGATCTCAGAGATGGACCTCTCTGTAATTGTAACAGAAGCCAACTTGGTTGGAAATCCGAGAGAATGTTGGGTAGACATTGGGGCTACTCGTCATATTTGTGCTGATAACAAGATGTCTTCCTCGTATCATAAGGTCGATGGTGGCGATCATCTGACAATGGGAAATTCTTCTACCTCTAGAGTGGTTGTACAAGGCATAGTGGTTTTGAAGATGACATCTGGAAAAAAGCTTACATTGAAGAATATTTTGCATGTTCCTGATATTCGAAAGAACTTGGTTTCGGGTTCACTCCTTAGTAAGAATGATTTTAAGCTTGTATTTATTTCTGATAAATTTTTACTGACCAAGAACGATGTCTATGTATGAAAATGATACCTCACTGAGAGCCTTTTCAAGTTCAATGTAATGATTTTCAATCGACACAGTGCTAATAATAAAGCTACATCTTTCGTTTATATTATTGAGTCACAAAATGTATGGCATGAGAGGTTAGGACATGTTAATTATGATACAATGTGTAAATTAATTAACATGGACTATATACCTAAATTTACAATTGATAACAAACATAAATGTGAGGCACGTGTTGAAGCAAAAATTCATAGAACATCATTTCATTCCATAGAACGAAGTTATGAACATTGGAACTTGTACACTCCGATGTGTGTGATATGAATATTATGCAAATAAGAGGCAGTAAAAAGTATTTTGTCACTTTTATCGATGATAGCACAAGATTCTGTTATGTGTATTTGCTGAGGAGCAAAGATGAAGCTATTGAGAGCTTTATACATTATAAGAACGAAGTTGAAAATCAACTTGACAAGAAAATAAAAAGAATCAGGAGTGATAGAGGAGTTGAATATTGTTCTAATCATGGAATTATTCACGAAACTACTACTCCTTATTCGCCTCAACAAAATGGGATTGCTGAGCACAAAATCTGAACGTTGAAGGAAATGATGAACGTCATGTTGCCAACCTCTGGTTTACCCCACAACTTATTGGGGGAAGCCTTGATTTCCGCCAACTATGTTCTGAACAAGCTACCTCACATAATATTGGACAAAACACCATATGAATTATGGAAATGTCACATATCTTCCTACAAATACTTACAAGTGTGGGGGTGTCTCGCCAAAGTAATGGTTCTTAAACCTAAGAATGTTAGAATATGACCCAAAACTGTTGACTGTATATTCATTGGATATGCTCACAATAATAGTGCGTATTAATTCTTGATACATAAGTCTAAAATTCCTGACATCAATCCAAATATGATAATTGAGTCAATGAATGTGACATTCTTTGAAGAGACATTTCCTTGTAAGGAAATATAAAGAATAAAGTCTCTCAAAAGAACTATTGATACTATTAAAGGCAGTGATCAAGTTGACCAAGAATCAGATCAACATAAAAATATTGAGTAAATTGAACGTAGACGTAGCAAAAGTGCTAGAACGTCTAAGTCATTTGGACCCGATTTTCTGACATACATGTTAGAGAATGAGCATCAAAGTTATAAAGAAGCAACGACTTCGTCGGAGGCACCTTTGTGGAAAGAGGCTTTCAATAGTGAGATTGATTCTATCCTACAAAACCATACTTGAGAGTTGGTTGATCTTCCTCCAGGTTGTAAGCCACTGGACTACAAATGGATATTCAAACGGAAGATGAAACCGAATGGATTAATAGATAAGTACAAGGCAAGACTTGTAAAAAAATATTATAGACAAAAAGAATGCATTGATTACTTTGATACTTATTCACCAGTGACTCGTATCACGTCAATGAGAATGCTCATAGCCATAACAGCTATATTTGGTGTTGAAATATATCAAATGAATGGAAAGACGACATTCATAAATGGTGAACTGGATGAAGAGATTTACATGGAACAACCAGAAAGTTTCAATGTTCCTAGACAAGAACAGAAGGTGTGCAAACTTGTAAAATCCTTATACGGATTAAAACAAACACTTAAACAATGTCATGAAAAATTTGACAAAGATATATTGTCAAGTGGGTTCAAAATCAATGAGTATGATAAGTGTGTATACACCAAATCAACACAAAAAATGATACGTCATTGTTTGTCTATACTTAAACGATATACTGATAATCGGTAGTAATCATGAGATAATTCAGTCTACCAAGAAAGTATTAACCAGTAAATTTGATATGAAAGATTTAGGAGTAGCCGATGTGATCTTAGGAATTAAGATTTCCAGAACATCAGAGGGGTATATATTATCTCAAACTCATTATATTGAGAAGATACTTGAGAAATATAATAAATGAGATCTAAATGTGGCTAAGACTCATGTAGACCTAAGTCTTTATTTATAGACTCATGTAGACCAAACTTTTTATTTATCAAAGAATACTGGCTCAAGCGTTTCACAATTAGAGTATTCGAGAATCATCGGAAGTCTGATGTATCTCACAAATTGCACTCGACCTGATATCGCTCAAGTTGTAAACAGACTTAGCAGATATACGACCAATCCAGGACATAACCACTGGAAAGTCATAGTAAGAGTTTTGAGGTATCTGAGAGAAACTTTAAAATATAGTCTGCATTATACGAGATATCATACTGTTCTAGAGGGATACAACGATGCTAACTGGATATCTGATACAATGGATTATAAATCTACGAGTGAATTTGTTTTCACACTTGGTGGTGCAGCCGTGTCATGGAAATCCTCGAGGCAAACATATAGCATTAGACAAAATAGCGGAAGAAGCGAAATGGCTTCGAAATTTCCTAGAGGATATTCCAAATTGGCCCAAACCGGTGCCAACGATAAGCATACATTGTGATAGTCAATCAGCTATTGGGAGAGCCCAAAATACAATATATAATGGTAAGTCTGGACATATATTTTGCAGACATAATACCATACGACAACTGCTCTCAAGTGGCATAATTTCGATAGATTATGTCAAATCGAAGGAAAACCTAGCGAATCCACTTACTAAAGGTTTACCTAGAGAGCAAGTTGAGAAGTCATTGAGGGGAATGAGCTTGAAGCCTATAAATTAAGAATTGTCACTGTGGAAACCCAACCTAGCTGACTGGAGATCCCAAGATCTAGGTTCAAAAGGGACAACTGAAACTTTGTGCAATTCAAAACAAGCACTGTAGAGTTTTATACTATCTCTCATTCCTGTAATGACGCAGAGTGATGTCTGACAAGGTTAGGATAAACTAAGGCTTTTAATGATCACTATATTAGGGGAAGAGTCCTAACAGGGGTAAATGCAGATTACCTATTTATAGTAGATCACTTATTTCAAGTAAGAAGTGAGGCAGTTTCCATGTGATTTTTTAAAGGCTGAATTCCCTAAAGTACTTGATGAATCCAGGACCAACATTCATAGCCAAAATGAACACAACCGTATAACGGGAAATGGTCAAGCTGTGTGTTGGCAATTGTCTTGGTTTACACCAACGGCAGAACAATTCAAGACTATAGGTCATTGGTTTGCCAAGTAAATTCGACTGTCATTCACTAGGAAATGTTCAAGGAGAAAGCTACCTATTTCGATGCAGCTTTATTTCACGGAAACTCTCTTAAGTATATGCATTAATATTTAGAGAATTGTGGGAGATTGTTGTAAATTCTCTAAATATATAGTATGAGTGTAGGAGGGTCATGTCCTTTGAGTTGTGTCTTATGGGAAAGACACAAACATGTAGGGATATATTCTTCTAAATTGAAAGGATAAGACTCTATGTCTCAAATGGCATAAGGGAAGAGGTATAACCATTATGATGGTTACACTCCAAACCGAAAGGTGCCCTCAAATGCATCATTACATGCCTATAAATTAAGAGGCCTTGAGATCATTTGTTGTATCTAGAAAAATCATAAGTTTCATCTATTGTCTTAGAGAGTCATTTAAGGAAAAGAGAGTTTCCACAATTTATCCTTGTACAAGATCTTGTGAAATGAATGTCCATTCTACAAGAAGCATCCAAGTAATCCTGGGAGAACGTTAGCCACAAAACCATCCGTTGAGCACTGAGGCGGAGCTAATAAATTCATAAGGATAGAGGCAACTCGGCTTGGATGAAGTCTTCATCATTTTCTATATTTTACAGGTTTCTCTAAGTCTTATGGTTTATATTCAATTTGACATGTTAGTTTGATTCCATTGTTGTGTTCTGGTTTTGGAATGATTAAGATTAGTTTGCATGCTAATTTTCATTTAATGACACTAAAAAGACAACACTTTCATATTCCTAATGGTTGCGGGAAAATCACCACCTAGTGCTATGTTATTTTGGGTTTCATCCTCTTATCAGGATTTTGTCGTTTTCATTAAATTCTAACTAATTTATCGATATAACTCATATTGAACATTTTTCCTTTGTAATAAAGCATTTTGCCATGCCAAAGTTATTAGATTATTTTTATAAGGTGGAATATGTTTCAAATTAAATTATCGACTTCATTTTTTTTTTATAAATTTCCTATTATATATCACAATATCATCAGTAATATGATAACAGAGAATTTTATCTTCTCTTATAACTCGAGATGATAATCGGAACGTCTAATCTCATCTTTAATATAATTTAAAAAAAAAAATCATTTTGAATGTCGATGAAGTCGATTTCAGTTAAAACTTAGAATTCAAGACGATTTACTTCTCAAATTCCAAATTAAATTTTTTAAAACAATTGTCGATTTGCTATTAACTCTACCTGGGACCCCATGAGCAGAGTTGACCAAAACCTGCATTGAATTGAATCCAAATGTATTGTAAAGTGTAAACCAAATCAAAAATCACAAAAATAGAAAATAAAAAAACAACAAATTCACTCACGTGCGGCAGAAAAGAACCTTCCATAATTTGCATCTCTCACACAGAGACAAAAAGCCTTGCCATGTGCCTCTTTCTGTTTTGTCTTCAGAGATTCACTCTGACAAAATAAAAAAATAAAAATAAAAAACTCTGAGACACAACACAATCTCTTTTCCCAAGAACAGAAAATCCAATTAGATTCCCAGACAAAGACCATGGATTCCCAAAAATTGTCAGCTTTCCTCTCTTCATTAATCTCTCAATTATTTCTCCTCCTCCTCCGTTTGTTTCCAGATTCTGATTCCTGTGAAAGAACAAACCCTTTTCCTTTAATTTCCCATTTTGTTTCTTCACAACAGATCGCTGCTTCACTAACTTTTCATTCGATTTCCAGGAAAAGAAAGAGAATCCATTTGTCAGAAGAAGATTCTGAGTCGACCCATGATGATGACAAATCCTCTAGACTCGAACGTGGACTGAGTCAACTCGGTCTGACACGGTCCCCTGACTCGTTCATAAGCTCGTTCAAGATGAGCTCTTCTACATTCACGTGGCTCTCTGGGTTGCTCGAGCCGTTGTTGGACTGCCGTGACCCTGTTGGTTCGCCCTTGAATCTGTCGGCGGATATTCGGCTCGGTATTGGGCTCTTTAGGTTAGTTACTGGGTCGAGTTACAGTGAGATTGCTAGCAGATTTGAGGTTAGTGAGTCAGTGACTCGGTTTTGTGTTAAACAGTTGTGTCGTGTTCTTTGCACCAATTTTCGATTCTGGGTTGCGTTTCCTGGAACAGAGGAGCTTGAATCGATATCAAAATCCTTCGAGGAACTCACAGGGTTACCTAATTGTTGTGGTGTCATTGACTGTACTAGGTTCAAAATTGTTAAAATTGATGGATCTAATTCTTCAAAAGATGAAGATAGCATTGCAGTACAAGTTGTTGTTGATTCATCTTCAAGAATATTGAGCATTGTTGCCGGCATTCGTGGCGATAAGGGTGATTCAAGGGTGCTAAAGTCTTCAACTTTGTATAATGATATTGAAGAAAAGAAGTTATTGAATTCAAGTCAAACTTGTGTTAATGGGTTGGCTATAGATCAGTATTTGATTGGTGATGGAGGGTACCCTTTGCTTCCATGGCTAATGGTACCGTTTATTGATGCAAAACCAGGATCAAGTGAAGAGAATTTCAATGCAGCACATAATTTGATGAGAGATCCAGCATTGAAAGCCATTGCTAGTTTGAAGAATTGGGGTATTTTGAGTAGGCCAATGGAAGAGGATTTTAAGACTGCAGTTGCTTTTGTTGGTGCTTGTTCGATTCTGCACAATGCTCTTCTAATGAGAGAGGATTACTCTGGTTTGTGTGAAGAGTTGGTTGATTATTCATTGCATGATGAGAGTTCTCAGTATTATAGTGAAGCTAGCTTGGAGGAGAATCCAATTGAGAAAAAGGCTTCTGTTATACGAAGTGCATTAGCTACCACTGCAAGAGTTCAGCGTGATTCAAGTTATCATAGGGATCCCAGCAGTTCAGTTCAGTGATTGCCATTCAAGTAAGAGATTGCAGCATTCTAGGGATAGTCAATTCAGGATATTAATAATTATTGGGAAGTTCATTTAAATTCATTATTCTTTTTTCCCCCTTTCCTTAAATTACACTTATGTCACATTGTTATAGTTTGGTTTATACTTCAACTGATATTTTTGAAGATGTAGCCACTTTAACATCCTTTATATTTTAGACACCATCAATTTGGTAATGGTAATTTATTGGTTAATGAAGTTAAAGCATTTTTTCTTTTAAGCATGAAGCTATCTCTGAAACTTGATAGCTTAACTACCTTTCTACTGATAATTGAAAAGAAGGCCTGTGTTAGTGATGTGTCCCATATCATATAGAACATTTATAAGTTAGAGATTTATATAAGATAGCTCCCCTACATCTGAATAGCTTTACCTTGTGAATTTGAGGAGTTGTTCCACTAAGTATAAAAAGGCTATTTCAGAAAATTACTGTGTGAAAACTAAGTGGTACAAAACCATTTGTTTGGTCTGAATGAGCATTCAGCATCGACACATTGCTGTGCAGCTATAGAGCTTGTGTGCTTTTATGATTTAAGAGTTCATCTGTATGTGTTATGTCTCACATCAATTTTTGGGTCATGATTATCCACCAATGTATTAGGGCCCTTCTGGAGAAATCATATAGTGAAAATCTCTCCACCAAATCTTCCTTGGCCACCATCTGATCTACGTATTGATAGAGTTGGATGTATATTTATATACGATTATAGTAATTCCTGTACACTGCTTAATGAAATCATCATTGCTTATAGGTCTTTTTACCTGGCTTGAAGTTTGACTGATAGACACAAGTTGTTTGATTCCTCTTAGTTTAGACTATCTAACAATTAAAAGAAATGTATGGTGCTGCCATTCTATATACTGACCATAAGGGTGATGGTGATGACTTACAACTTAAAGAATTTTGATCGCTATCATAACTGCAGATATGATCTTGGATGGGTTGATATGATATATTGTCGCTGAACTAAGTTATGAGTGAGTGCATGCTGTTTTCAGGCAGTAGAGATTTCTTTTTCTCCTTTATTTGTACGAATGATATACATATATTTTGAGTTGGCTATCATTCAATTTGAAGGATTATAAGATGCGAGTCTTCATACACAAATTCAAGGACATAATTCTGGTGTTCGCAGCCAATTGGTCAAGTTAAACTTCACATCCATTACAACTTACAAGGTACTATGCAATTATAGAAGCTTTGACAGCACACTGCTTGCTATTAATAAAAGGTCATATGGGCCATATCCAGTTCCTTTTTTCTTTTTTTCCTTTTCCTTTTCCTTTTCTGTCTCTCAACTTTTCAATGAGCAGAAAGTAGAGTGGAAAAGGTACAGAGATAGTCTAAAATATATGTGAAAAGCTTTAGTTACAGGTGATGGCCTGAATTTTCAAATGCTGTATTTTGCAACTGCCAAGCTGGACTACAATCTGATTTCAAATGGTTAGTAACATATAACTTCTAGTGATGTACAGCGGTGGTGACAAATGAAAACGGGAGTCTAACAGCATTAGAAACTAAATAAAATTTCACCCATGTCATGAAAACTATGTTTAATTGTTCTATAAACGAACTTCTGCAGAAAACAGTTGGAAGTTGGAACCTCTCTCATCACTTTGATCCATATAAAAAGAGGAAGAATATTCTTACTTTTTCTTTGATGAAAATGATATTATTTAAGAGGGAAAGGTAATTTATTTCTGTTTTGAATACCCTTAATTCTCTTATATAACAACTTAATGAACGACAGAGTACCATTTAGAATGCTTTTCGTGAATTTAGGAAGCAACCTTGTTTTCCCAGGTGTTGATGTTGGGGTTTTGAGTAAAGGGCGCGGCGGAAGTGCTGCTCGAGCGAAATCGTAATTTTAAAACTAGAAATGCATGTTCTTTTTAGAAGGTAGAGATGACACTGAGTTTGTGCATGTTGTGTATGTGTGTGCATTTGTTTCTCTTTTCGCTTTTTCCTCTTCAAGGATCAAGTACCAGTAGCCTCTTCCTGCTACTAAACGATCTCTCCATTTCAGATTGCTTCCTGCAATTGAGTGACACAACCCAGTCTAAGTAGGCCAAGGTAGCAAAGTTATTTTACTCTCCAGTGATTCCTTTATAAAGCTCATATCTATCTAACCTTCCTTGGGCATGTCTACGGTATCTCGGTACCCGTACCACGGACATTGAAGTTGAAATCCGGATCGGTCAGTTGAACCGGTTGAATCGGAAACCGGCCGTGAGTCCACTCTGATTAAGTCTTAGAAACCAGACATCTAAAAAATCGGTCAAAATCGGTGAACCAGATTGGATCGGTTTCTAATTTTTTTTTATTTTCAAAACCAAAAATTAAAATTGAATATTTTTTATAATTTTTAATTAATGAATTATTTATGACATTATCCGGTTTTACCAATTCAAATGGAACGATTCAACCGATCGAACCGACAACTCATTAAACTTTTTAAATTACCGGTTCGATCACCAATCCAGTTCTGAAATTCGAAACATTGAACTGGGGTAATAAACTTGAAACTTCTAATATTAAGCATAAAAATATTTCAAGTTCAATTATAGAAATTTCAAGATTAATAATTTAGATTTCAACTTCAATGTCTCCAATACCCGGAGTACAATAGCAAAACCTTCCTTTACACCCAGATACATGGGATAAAGCAAAATACCCAGAAAAAGACACTAAACTACTGACAGTTATCATCTTCAATCACCAGAAACACTCAAACACACAAGATTAACTGATTAACAATACAAGAAAGCAGAGTTGCTGATGAAGTGATAATGGAAAAGTCAATGTTGGAGGTGTAGGGTTCATGATTTCATCCTAAGATCATAGGATCGAATTCAGGGAGTGCGTTTCTTGTAAGAATCTGGGCCAGTCGGGAGTTTTACCTGTTCCGCTTAAACCCGAAAGGGATGATTTGACGGTGGGGTCCAACAATTCAAAAAAAATTAAAAAAAAAGTCAATGTTAGCGGAGGTAGGTGAGGGCTCTTGTGGATGTGGAGAAAATTTGGCAACACAGAACAGTTTACAGAACCCACTAACTCTATGTCTCTATCACCAAATAAAAGTAGTAGTGTTATTTCAAAACCAAAATGGACTCTATCAAGTCTCAACTACTCATTTGCTATAAGAAAATAAATTATATCTAGAGGACATGAAAGTTCTCATTCTTGTTGGCAAGAAAAGTGGCCATGTGGGCAATATGGTAAATTCATTCTTTTTCCCTTCACCAAACCCTTCACCAACTTTGCTTTGCTACATGATGTATTATTATTATTATTATTATTATTATTATTATTTCTAATAATAAGATTAAAAAAAATGTATGGATCCCACCACCTTCAAAAATACCTACAATCACCTAATCCCAAGGTACCATATAAAATACATACGAGTACTTTATTCTAACTTAAATCCTACCAACTACTCAAATTAAATAAACAAACATTTTTTATTATTAGGTATAGTCGGTTATATGTAATTTTTTTTTTGAATCGTTGGAAATTCTGTTACCAAATCGTCATTCCCGGGCTTAAGTGAAGCAGGTAAAACCTAGCTGTCTCAGACTCTTACAAGAAACGTACTCCATGAATTCGAACACATGACCTCAAGGTGAGATCCTGAACCCTACACCGCCAAATCATGCCCCTTGATGACTATAGGTATTCTTTAACGTCATTATACTAACACAATTTTATTTATGATTTATTTATAAAAATTCGAAAATTTTTACTTTTAATTACCGATATCTAACTCAACCCTCTTCCATTCAAAAAACATAAAGACTACATTTTTAAAAATTGTTGAAATTTCTCTTGATGATAGCACGTTTTAAGAAAATATCTTAGAAAGAAGAAATAAATGGAGAGACAAATATACTTTTTGTCGTCATATTTGATTGAAATGAGGTAATAATTATTATATAAGTCCAATTTGGACAATTATTAAGAATTGGGAATGTGGGTCTCACATGATGATAGAAAGAAAGACTCATGCTATCTTATGACTTCACCAACCCCCGACCGGGGTTTTTGATCCGGTCTAACCAACCCAAACCGGCCTCTCACTTCCCATATAAACCCATCAAACGTTCACATTTCCAACTCAGGTTACTTCCAAAACTCACCAAAAAAATAAAAAAATAAAAAATAAACAGAAACAAGAAGCTTGGCATCAATGGCTTCCAATGGAGCAGATCAACAAAACCAACAAGGAAGACACCAAGAAGTTGGCCACAAGAGCCTTCTCCAATCTGATGCCCTTTATCAGGTAATATTAATATCATATAAAAATACATTACCTTTGAATATAATCTTTCAAATTCTTGTTTTTGGTTCTAAATTTTCATTTTTTTTTTTATTATTTTGGTTTTATAGTATATTCTTGAAACTAGTGTGTATCCAAGAGAGCCTGAACCAATGAAAGAGCTCAGAGAAGTGACTGCCAAGCATCCATGGTTAGTTTTTCTTTTTTAAAAAAAAAAGAAACCCCCAAATCTCTTGTATGATCCAAAAAGAAATTACCATTAAACTTCAAAAGATGAAATATTGGATGATGAAACAGGAACATAATGACAACATCAGCAGATGAAGGGCAGTTTTTGAACATGCTATTGAAGCTGATCAATGCAAAGAACACAATGGAGATTGGAGTTTACACAGGCTACTCACTTTTGGCCACTGCTCTTGCACTTCCTGATGATGGAAAGGTAATTAATTGATAGTGATCCACTTATTTGTTAATTTTAATAATATCCCAATTAATTAATAATAAATATGTTATTAATTTGATAATTGGATGATGCAGATATTGGCCATGGACATCAATAGAGAAAATTATGAATTGGGTTTACCTATTATTCAGAAAGCTGGTGTTGCTCACAAGATTGACTTCAAAGAAGGCCCTGCCTTGCCTGTTCTTGACCAAATGATTCAAGATGTAAATTTCACCATACCCATCATCATCCCCAAAAAAAAAAAATGTTTTTCATTTTTTTTTTCCATTTCTTAAAAAACTATCAATTATTTGTGCTCTTTGGTCCTCTTCTTGCTCTTCTAAAAATATTATTTGTGCTTTTGGCATTATTTTCAAAATGGTAACAACTGGGATTTTTTTTTTTTGTGAATTTCAAAACCCATTTGGTGTAATTAGTTATGGAAATTGTATTCTAATAGTTGTATTAAATTTATAAGAAGTTATGACCATAATAATAAGGTTTTATTATTATTACATACAAATTAAACTTATGCACAACTTTGATGTGGATGGAATGGGAGTCACATATTTTTTATTAAGGGAATGGATAAATTTAGATATATTTTTAACCATTTATCTTTTCAAGGTTCGAATTCAAGTGTTGTGTTTTGAAAATACTTATTTTTGCCAATCGGATCACGCCAGGGCCATGAAAGACCTAAGTTGAAATGATTATAAATCAACAAGAGTATTCTTGGATTCGGTTTGTTTTGTTTGGTATTACAAACAAAAATGAATATAAATAATTTATTGAGCTTAATAAGAAAATTATTACAAATAAAATACAATAACGTCAAAAGATTTATGTAACTGATTTCCCACGAGATAAGTACTTTTTTGGGGTTTGGTTTGGTTTGGTTTGTTTGGTATTAATTCTTATCTTAAATTTTAAAACAAATCCTAGTTAAATGTCTCTTTCATTTTTGTTGGCAAAAGAAAAAAAATAAAAAAAGCATTATTGACTTTATTATATTATTTGATTATGTAAATTAATATTAATGATTCTGTGTGGTGAACCTCAGGAGAAGAACCATGGGTCCTTTGACTTCATATTCGTAGACGCTGATAAGGACAACTACATAAACTACCACAAGAGGTTGATAGAGTTGGTGAAAGTTGGAGGAATGATCGGCTACGACAACACCCTATGGAACGGATCTGTGGTGGCACCACCTGATGCTCCCCTTAGGAAGTACGTTAGGTATTACAGAGACTTTGTTTTGGAGCTCAACAAGGCCCTTGCTGCTGACCCCAGGATTGAAATCTGCATGCTCCCTGTTGGTGATGGAATCACTCTCTGCCGTCGGATCAAGTGAAAATATTCTAGCCAAACAATATTTGCCGAATTTACTGTTCAATGATGGATATCTTTTTTGTATGATGAAAATTATTCCACCATTTTATGGTTGAAATATTTTGAGTTTATGTTCTTGTTTCATTATTAAGATCATTTAAATCAACTTTGTTAAGTGCAGTTTATATATTTAGATTCCAAATAGACTGAATCTAAAGACTTCAAGCTCTCTCTCTCTCTCTCTCTCTAAGCATCCTCTATGTCGCGGTTTTAAATTCTATTAAATAAAAATACATATTATAATAATTTCATCAGAATCCATTATGACAAGAAAACATATTATCATATTAAGAAAAGACTATTAAATTATCTACAATTAATCTAATATCTATAATTTTTTTTATTAAATTATAAAATTAAAATATCTCTACAATTAATTTTTATTATTAAAATTTTAAATTAAAATAATAAATTATTAATATAAGAAATCTATTACAATATAAAAACATAATCACATATTCAAATAAGAAATCTGAATAGTAGTCGCCAATAAAAATTAGCCAATTTTTTGGATTTCGAGTATATTGTTATTTATTGATAATTGAAATTTCAGTGCCAAAACATCAACAAAAAAATAGTTATAAAAATTAGCCAATTTTTTGGGATTTCGAGTCTATTATTATTTTATTGATAATTAAAATTTATGTACCAAAACATGAACCGAAAAATAGTTATAAAAATTAACCAATTTTTTGAATTTCGAGTCTATTATTATTTTATTGGTAATTGAAATTTAAGTGCCAAAACATCAACCGAAAAGTAGTTAAGTGAACTTATTTTACTTTTAACGAACTTAATAATATGCTAATGTAAGACACTATAATTAATTAATTGTATACTTAAACTATATTGTTTTGTGTTTAGATTTTAAAAAATAAAAACCATATTATGTCCAATACTGGTTAACAAATCCAATGATGATCTTTTTGGTGTTTTTGGGTGATAGATTGTGACGACTCCACCCACCCCACCCCACCAAAACTAAAGTCATTTGTCTATGTCCATTGCTTTACTTTTCATATATATATATATATATGGGGGAGAGAATTAGGTTATTTTGTTTTTAACGGGTCCGAATCTGATTCTCTCACTATATATATATATATAGTGAAAGTTTAAATTAATTTTTTCATCTTAGTATTTTCATGATTCACTAAATTTGGATGACCAAAAAAAAAAAAAACATTCATCAAACCCACGAATATATATTTAAAGAAAAATGTTAATTGTCGACGCACTTCTAAAATTTTTCTTCTATTTTCACGCAGCAATATATTTTTGAATATCTCCATAAATCTGCTGGACTTGCCTCTAATTTTCAAAGTCAAGATTTAGTCCCAATAAATAAAAAACAAATAAATCAATTCTTACATTTATAATGAAACTCAAACCATCGATCTCAATAATGAGACGAATAAGTATCCATTTTGTTTAAAATATATTAACAAGATAGTGCAATGAATTATAGAAGTAATGCCAAGATTCCAATGTATAAATTTTTGTAATACACAATTTTGTCTGTCCTGATTCCTGAACAAATGAACGCAGTACCAGCTCATTATTCTTCCGGAATAGAATTAAGGTCAGTTGGATCCGGTACAAAAGAGAGCTTTCATATATTTCTCTTTTAGATTATGGCTACATTTTATTTTTTTTTTAAAATTTTGGAAATCCAACAGCCAAATAACCCAATCCGATTTTAAATAGGACAAGTAAAATCACGACAGCCTCAGATTTTTACAAGAAATACACCCCTAACCGAGAACCCGACAACCAAATCCTAACACTCCTTGGGGCTCCAAAAATACTTCATTATATTTGAAAACGTTAATTATGCATCACTTTCAAACAGTCACAAAAGATTATATTCATCTCATACTAAATGGAAGCAACCGTAGCTCTCTTCAGTGCCGCAACCGCCTTCATATTTAGCCAAAACGGTAAACCCAACCAGCGGAGGCAAGGACTGCTGCCCACTACAACCTACAGGTGATTAATGAACAGCCTAGACGGACAAATAACTTTCAATGAACAACCTACAAGTGATTAACAAACAACCTGGGTTAAAGACGGTAGGTGTGGTGAAATGTTTTAGTAGTTAAACCTGCCCCAGCAATAACCAAACACCAACCAAACCTGTATAATTTTATATAATATATAGAGTCGTAACTTAAAATACCCAAACGCCCATTTAGGCAGCCCCTTTAATAGGATATCGAACAACCTACAAAGGCAAATACCTTACAGTTCAACAACAGTTTAGCATCGACCAAACTTTCCTGGAAAGTAACTGCATGTTCTATATATTTCACCTAGGAGTGGAAGAAATCCCGTTTCAAATAAATTCTAACCATCCCCATTTACTCATTAGAAATGTTGAATTCTCTAGGAGGCTTTACAGACTAGATAAAGTAAACTCCTGTCCATTTACCATCTTAATTGAACAAGAATCAATCCAACATTTACCACGGGAAATTGGAAAAGCAACATCGTCAACTGGTGCCAGCACCGCAAAAAAATTACACCTCGCAGCAACTGAAACATCCCATAAGAAATAAAACTGTACACAGTATATTCAAGTGTTAATCAAGACAAAAACACTGAGAAACTTGCAAACAATAAATTCACCTCAATGAATAATATACCATCTATCTTTTTTACACACCAAGAACATGACCAATCCAAACTAAACTTAGCATATAAAACATAATAGCATATATTTAGACTGAAGTTCAACTTGGCCACAATAAATACATGTAGAATCGTAGAAATCACATCCGACACAAGCAACAGATGATTTTCAAGGAGAAAAAAGGGCTAAGATAAACAATATTCTGTTGCAGATAAAGCACATAAACATTAATAAATTAATCATGCGTCATGTAAGTACACGTAGGACTATCTTAAAACTCTAGTCCAACAATGAAATCAGAATTCCATGAATTAGAAATCAGGAAACAATGTGAAGCAAAATTTATGGTTGTTATAAAATTATATTTAGAAATTTCTGAAAAAAACAAAAACAAAACAAAAGCATATTCTGAATCTAAAACAGAAAAACAAATAGCAATCTCGTATCAAAACACTCTTAACAACAGTTACTCTCATCCTAAGTTGGACTCAACGATTGTACAAGAAAATCTCATACAAATAAAAATTGAATTTGTCCAGCATAATAATGTAGAAGCACTGAAATATCTACTAATGCCTATATTAGGCAACAAATCATCTAAATAAAATCTAAGTAGCGGATGTTAAACTCCAACCAAAACTTATCATATCCAAATTAATACTTCAAGCAAACATATTCCCGACATTGGCATAAAAGACTACTACATCCCTGAATTACCTAAAGTGAAAACACCAAAATGAAGCAAATCAACTAAATGCAAATCCTTCACTTTCTTCTCCTTTCTCCACTTCAAAAATAGGGAATACAGACTGCAATGAATGACTCAAGCCACGAGAAGTTTACAACAAATATCATTAAAGAGTTATCATGATATCCTCAAAACCACGCCAAAAGGACAATGTACAAGATACATCAGCTTATCAATAAACCAAATATGAACTAGACTTCCCAGCTAACCTTTCAGAAATTAGATACTAGCAGCATAATAATAATTATATATATAAAAAAAAACTCACTGTTATACTAAACAAAACATAGAAACAATAACACCGTAGGCATCATTAGAAAATTAAGGCCCACCTCAAGATGCTTAATCTTCAGCATCGTAATCAGTCATCAAGCATGCAATAGAATTAAAACAAATAATATTCCAATTCCAAATGAATATTATTTGAAACTAAAACATGCATTAAACATTTATAAATCATCCATTAACAAAATTAAAACTTCAACAGTAATCCATTATCGTCTGACCAAAGCTTCAATAACCCATAAACTAATAACAATTAACGATCCCGTCTCAAAATACTCAAAATTTCATGATTAAATAAAACAAACCAACCGAAAGAGCTAAACGACAAGTCGTTTCGTTTCGCGCCGCTCCATTCAACTCAACGGTAACTCTTCTGGAACCTAGCCCTGGCTCCACGTCCACCGAACTTCTTGGGCTCGCACCGCCGTGGGTCAGCCACAAGCAAGGTCCTGTCGTACCTAACAAGAATGTCCTTGATCTCCTTCTTGCTCTGCTCGTCAACAAACTTCTGGTAAAAAGCTACAAGAGCCTTGGCGATGCTCTGACGGATGGCGTAGATCTGCGACGTGTGTCCTCCGCCCTTGACGCGGATCCTCATGTCGACGCCGGCGAAACGGTGTCGTCCGAGTAAGAGAATAGGCTCGTATGCCTTGAACCGGAGGATTTCCGGCTCGACTAGCTCGATCGGGCAGCCGTTGATCTTGATCAAGCCGCGGCCGCGTTTGCAGTGGGTGACGGCGACGGCCGTCTTCTTTCGGCCGAAACATTGGACGGATTCCACTGGAGCTGCTGCTGCTGGTGTCGCCATTTTTTTTATGGGTTTGCTATCAGAGAGCAAACGCGAGAGAGAAACCCTAAAATGACCAATAGAGCGAAGTGAGGGGTAAAGTGGGGATTATATAGTAAGGGCGTTAGGGTTTTGTGAGTTTGTTGAAATACCCTTGTTTGAAACGGTGCGTTTTGAGGCCTATGAAGTTATTTTATATTTTTATTTAATGACCATTGACTAATACCATAAAATGTTCTAATAAATGCCCAATCAAATAAAATTTTTGAGAATGTGTCATATTTTATTCTATATATCTTTTGTTCATTAAAATAAAATAATTTTGTATGACTCATCACTCATTAATTGATATATTGATATGTTTTTGATATATGATTGGTATGTACATGATATATGGTATAAGATAACCCTATCTTTTTTCTATTGTTTATATATATATAAACAAAATTGAAATTTCTTGGGATAAACTAAATATATTTACAACTTAAATTTTTACCGAACATGAGTTTAAAAATCTACACCCACCTTTAGAACAGATTTTTTAAGAATATAAAGACTTAACTTACACTCTCAAGTCTCAACTTGAGACCTGAGGGCCACTAGGTTATAAGCAAGTGATAAATTAGCTTTATGGTGGATTGCACGCCCGTCAAGAAACACCCAAACAGGGCGGACTAGACTGTTGTTTTTGGTAATCAGGATGTTCGAGTTAGTTTATGCACACCTCAATTAATCCCCGTGACCTGTGTTCCGTGCTCTTAGAAGTTTCACAACACAGATCAGGATAAGTCGTTGGCTTTTTACAACAGGGGACATGGCCCCAGAGGAAATACATCTAGTGATATTCGAATCTTGAACCTGAGAGGGAGCAAACCAGTCAAACACAATATTTTTACCACTGAGACAACCTTTGGGGTCAGACTAATAATAATGTTGTTAAAGAAAATGATATTTTGATTCACAATGGAAAGAATCTCATTTTGATGGGCTATATTTATTGATTATGCTAACCATGACCAACATCGAGTAAATAGGAGTTGCAACAGGTCGGACAAGATCGGATTGGGCTTGGTCTTGACGTTGTCGGGTCAGATCAAGATCAAGCTCAAGCCGGATCGAAATTTTTAAAAAAAATTAAAATTTTATTTTTTGAAAAAAAAAAAAACTAATTTTTTAATACTTGAAAAAAAAATTAAAACTTCAATGTTTTTAGTATTTCTTTTAAAATTGGATTTTAAAAATTTAGTTATAAATTTTTTTATTTAGAATTAAAAAATAATTTATATAATAAAAATATTTTTTATTAATAAAATCGAGCCTATGTCGGACTTGGATTTTTTTACCTAAGCCCAGTCCGAATCTGGGCCATATTAAACTCATATTTTTCTATCATCCCTAAAAGTAAGTCCAATCAACACCTGTCTTAGGAATTTAGAATGAGAAATTTTTATGTTATCACTCAATTTTGATAATTTCATAACACTTCTCCTTGGATGATAATCTTATAAAGAATATATCTCATTAAATTATTTGCTAGTAAAAACCCAATGGGAAAAAGACTAACGAAAAGAAAAAAAATATATATTATTCACTCTAATTTAAGAAGGTGCAATATTATCTCATTAACCTTACTAGGAAAAATCATTGGTTGGGATAAAAACCTAATAAAGGAAAAAGAGTACAATACATAAATACTAATAAATATGTTTCCCCTCAATGGATGATTTCTCTCAATATGACATTAATGTTTCTTTGATCAATCATCTAAGTGATAGTGTTTTAGGTGATCAAATAATCTTCAAAATCGCTTGAATAAATTTTTACCTTGTGACTTAACTATCTTGATTGGGCAATATCGCCAGGTACATATCTTGTTAATTGTGTTTAGCTTCTTGAATAAAGGTTTACCATTTTATTACACAAATGTATTTGTTTGCATACCATTTCCATGAGTTCAAGCTTATCATGAACAATATTTTATTTGACCTAATGCAAAAGTCATATAATGTATAATTTAACACAAGATATTTTACAATGGCATTTCAGAACTTATAAATGATATTTCATGTGATAAAGACTTTTTACATCTATTTTTCTATATAAAATACTTCAGATATTAATATATCAACTTGATAATAATTTTTAAACCGCAATTTGAAATAATTTTTCATCTTGAATTTTCTTTCTCAAATAAAAATAAAATTAATGAACTCTTCAAGAGTCATTTTTATATTGAAAGATTGCTAAACTCATTTTGTAATATAAAGTCACTTGAAAAAATGGATATTAGCATATCCTAAAGAACGATAGTATTTATATCATTCGTAGGTGCGACTAACTCACAATGAGGTAACTCTATGATTTTCCAATATGTATTATTAGGATCATTATAATATTAACATGTACAACCTTTACCATTTTAATTTTGTACTTAAAGTATATGTTTCATGCATTTTATCTTCAGATATCTTCTAGTGTTTGGACCACAAATCCATTTCAAATTTAATTATAGATTTTACGACTATACACATTGATGAGTGGTAATTACATCACTTATTCCCACTCATTTAGCCTAATGTTTTGTATTGTTTCTCGAGTTTTATGAACGTTTTGATGTGTTTTGTTGTTATTTTGCAGATAAATAAAGTTTGGAAAGCATTGGAGGTAATTTGGGACAAAAATGCGTCAACATGGATATTTTCGTCTTTTACGCGTCGCGACGCTAAAGCCTTGCGCGTCGCGACTCCCAGCATGCGCCGGACTTGCTAACTTGCGCCTTGTGCCACGTGGCGAAATCTGATTGGTCAAAACTTGCTAACGTGCGCCGATCATGCTAACGAGCGTCGTGACACGTGTCACCATCACAACGGTTATGCTAACGTGCGCCAGCCGCCACGTGTTAACATCTGATTGGACCAAACCAAGCGCGTGCCACGTGTCGTCTCACCATTGGACCAAATTATTGACGAATCAGGTGCCGCCACGTGTCAAGCTTCTATTGGACCGAAATTCCCATCTATCAGCGCCTGCCACGTGTCGTCCTGATATTCGACCGTATCGCCAGCCAACCACAGCGTGACACGTGGCTCAATTATTGCTGCCGACAGACGCGTGGTCAACCCGCGTGGACTCTGCGTGGACTGTTTCCAGCGTCGCGACGCTAGTGCATTTTCAGCATCGCGACGCTGGACCAAAAATCAGCCTATAAAAGGAGGCCGCCAGATTCATTTTTCTTCATGCTTTCCTTGGAGAATTCTCTCTGATTTTATAGGAAGCATCTATTTTTGTATATATAAATAATATTTTTAATTTATGTATTTTAATTTTAGTAATAGTAGTTCTCTTCTTCTACCTTTCTTTAATGTTTAGTAGTTAATTTACCGCTGGGGTAAAAGGTGAAACCTTTAATATAATTATTTAGGTAAATCTCACTCAATTATAATATTTAAATTATAATTTAACCGGATTAATTAATGTCAGACTTTATTACCGCCTATATGGCTGGTTTAAATATAAATTACCTCACCGCCTATATGGCTGGTCTTTGTGTGACAGATAATTACCGCCTATATGGCTGGTGTAATTGGACTAAATGGATTACCGCCTATATGGCTGGTTTTAAATGTTTAATATTATTAATTCCTGAGAAAGCAGAATATAAAATAATTTATATATATAATAAGTGAGATTCTTAGATAAGAATATTAATTGTGGATCCTCTAACCCCAGCATTTTATTTTTATTCTAGGGAAGTGATGAAACACAATACACACACTTAATAATTGATTTTCTTTTTATGGGTAGTTCTTTAGTTTGTTTATTGAGTCTTAAGCTTAATGCTTCTTGTTGTCTGATCACCAATAAAATTGATATGGTAAACTTAAAATGAACTAGACATAGGGATTTTAGGTTTCAGCCTTAGATTCAATAGCCCACGATCTTCCTTGAGGATAGATAACCCTTTAATAGATTTTCTTACAGGATAGACATATACCTGTCAGGCGGGGGTAGCCATAATTGGAACTTAAACTTAATGAATCCAGGGTAATGTGGTTGACATAGGAATATGGTTCAATTGGGTTATACTGGGTATTTGCGTCTGACCATCGGAAGAGGCTTTTGCATATTGTTGTGTTCCAGGTTAACAAATTAATTTATTACACATAAATAAGAGAATCAATTCATCTTTATAATAATATAGTGAGGAGTCACGACCCTAGATCCTTGAGTCTTTTCTTTTATTTTCCTTAGTATTTTCTTTTGAGTCTGTTTTTATTTTATTTTGCAAAACCACATTCAACCAACCAAAAGCAATCAATTCTATTCTCCTTATAATTAGATACTTGTAAATAAATAGAATCAATAATTAATAACAACAGTAGGAATTAAGTCCTCGTGGGATCGATATTTTTATACTACTTGAACGATACGTGCGCTTGCGTTATACGCGTGTGTTTACGCCGGTCACACATATAGATAATGAGTATATTTCAAGTTTAATGAATGAATTTACGACTTCACGCTTATAGATTATAGGTCCAGTATAAATTTTATGACTTTGAGTGTATAAGTTGCATGTCCAATTGTCTTACAATTTTAGTCAATCATATGATTTCAATATTCAATCACATTATTGTGATTCAAAGATCCTGAATATCTTCTTTAATAAGTATAAATATATTATTGACAATGATCTTTGTCAATTTCAAATTTTCTCTTTATCATATATACGTGTATCTTTTATTGGACATTTAAAATCTCAATCTTTGTCACCACATACTTATTCATGTGTAATTGAAATATTTTTTTTTCCTTGTTGGTATAAGCAATCTTTTCAATAACTTTATACTGATTAAATATTCTGCTACATATTGCAGAAATGATCTCTTAAGGAGCACCATATTATAACATAAATTTAATTTTATGTCTTCCCAATAATTCCATTATTTTCACCATTTGATTTATCACGCTTCAGATGTATGATTATAATCCTTCAAGGAAATCAACTTATAAAAATATATTTTTCAATAAGTGATTTTAACACATTTTCTATATAAATTTATCCAATAATTAATTAATATTGTATTGTAGAAAAATCATTTGAGCTTTAGGTTCAAACTAATTTACATAAAAAAAAATTGAGTTGAGATAAAATGATATATACCATTGTCATAAATTATGTCAATCGGTCGCATATGGCTTTCATTCCCCTCATAGTAGAAAGACTTTTTTGATGCCTAACTCAAAAAATAACAGTTGATAAGTCATACAAAATAAAAATTTCAAATCATTATTTGAATTTCATCTTAATTGATCTATGCAAAAATTAATAATAATAAATCTGATATAAAAATCAATTATAAAAATTCTTTGGGCTCTTTGAATATATATATATACTAGATATTGCCCGTGCCTACGACACGATGTTATAAAATTTACAAAGAGATTAAGATTCTGTTATTTAATTTGTTTGTTAATTTTCGGAGATATTCTATAATTAAATGATTTTATTTTTTAATTAAATGATTTTACTCTTTAATTTATTTGGTAGTTTTTATTTTCCATTAATAAATGATTTTATTCTTAATTTTTTTGGTAGTTTTCATTTTCCATTTTTATAGAGATTATATAATGGAAAGATTCTTTATCAACCATTAGATTATAATGAAATGATCTGAGCCGCCAATTAAGCAACATAAAGATAGCATTTGAATACATTACCTCTCTTAATCTTAACCATTGATTGTCTTCTCTTTCCTCCCACACCATTGTGCTTTATAATATAGATATAAAATCGTTGACCGCATATTTTGCAAAGTTATCATACCAAAGTATTGAAAAATTTTAGATTTGTTGTACTTCTAGTTCATCAATAAACATGATTTAATTTTTATTCCACTTCTGGTGGTATTATACATCTTAACTTCTTATCTCAAAGAACAAGACTATTATCATTATCATTTTGATAAATAAATAATTTATTCTTTCTTTTTTCATAAATAAAAATTCATCCATTTCAAGAAATGCTGATGATATATATTATTTTCCATCAAATACTATTATTTTATTCAATAAAAGAAAACATAAAATATGTTTTAAATACAATTCAAATTTACACTCTTAAGTTTGTTACTTCAAGAGCATATTTGAGATGTAAAATATTGAATATATTTTCTTTGGGATTTATAAAATTTACTCTCTTTAAAATTTTATATAAGAGAATCACGTGAGCTTTTGGAAATATTATTTCATCGTTTAATGGTCACGTCTTTTATTCATCATATTGTTTCAACGAAATAAATTATCCTTTAGTGTTGAATATTTAATTCTTACCCTTTTAATGAGATAAAATAAATCAAACAAGATTTTTACTCCTTCAAGGATATTAGGAAAATTCATAATTTTTGTTCAATCCTTAGACTTTTATGCAAATTTGATTTTCCTTTAATTTGTCGCAAATGGAAAATTGATCATATATCAATAAACTATTTAATCTTCATCCCTTCAAGGAAATAAAACAAAATCATAATCTTTAGGGTTATATATATTTTACTATTGAACTCATAGTAAAGTAACAATTAAGTATTAATAATTTTGAAATATTATATTTGTAATATCCGGTCATCACGACTTAATTATAAATTTTTCATGCATTTACGAGTTATGTTTCAGCGTTTATTTATGCATTATTAGCACGTTCATTAATTGTATGAATAATTCCGAAATCACAAAGTAACATTTTTCAGTTTCACGATACATTTAAATTTTATCGTGTTACTCACAACTTTTAGTATTTTTACCATAACTTGGGTTAATGATGTATGTGTTCATTGACCACTTTAATGTATGCCCGACCTCATGTGAAATTTGAATTTTATGTCCGATCATACATAATCAGGTCACTTAACTTCAGTAATTGATAATATGCATGTTCAATGATAGTTGTGTTATGTCAGATCGGATTTAGGGTTTTCAAAGTATATCCGACCGGATTTTAGGGTTAGAGAGAAGGTCAGCCGGATATAGGTGATATCCGACTGGCTTTTGGTTATATTCCCTAGAGTTCATTTCCTTTCTGGCATTCATCGTTGCAAATATGAGAATATAAATTAATCTTACTTATATTATAATATATGAATTGTAATCTGAAAACGAATATTTAATTTTTTTTTAATAATATTTTTAGATGTCTTGATTCTTTGTTCAATTATTGGTTGACACAATTAATACTTTATCACATATTATATAAGAGAGTAATTTAAATCTGCATTAATTATTGACAAATTGTGTTACCGTATTTATGGCTGGTTTTATATATTTGGCATAATTGAGTACCTATATGGACTTGTTATAGACAAATGTTGTCACCACCTATATGAATGATTTTATATGTTTGGTATAATTAATTCCTGAAATAAATTAACTTGGTAACAATGACAATTTATATATTATAAAAAGTAAGATTTTTCTAAATTTGAAATATTAAGAGTGAATCTCATAGCATCGATATTTTATTTTATTGTTGCAGTCTAATTTATAATTGTCCACCACTTCAAACAATTCAACCTTTTTATTTTTTTGTTACTTGAATTATTATTTTATTTTACTAAATATATTTCATGTGGATCGACCTCGGACTTACCGGGTTATTTTATTACTTCGACACTCTTATACTTGGGAATAAAGAACCCCATTGTGAGTGTGTCATGGCCTTAAAGGTTTCCACATTTCCAACGGGCCTTCGCTTCCTCTTATAAATCCATTTACAACTAATAAGATGAACTCATTCAGGAAGTTTAACTAAGTTCCAGACTTGATTTTCATGGATAGAATCCATTTCGGAATTCATGGCTTCCAGCCATTTTCCCGAATCGATATCCAATAACTCTTGTTTATACGTATAGTTTCCTCCAAGAGGAGAACATCAAGGCTCACATCAGACATTAAAATAGTCTCTATACAGGCTTTGATATTCTATTCGACCTACATAGAACCTGTGTTGTAGATCATTCACCTAGTTGGATCTCTGGTTCCATCTCAAGTTCCTCAATATTGGGATCAAACTCATCGAGTTCAATCTTTCTATAATTCTCACTTTCTCTCAAAAATTCATTTCAAGAAAAGTGGAAAAACGAGAAACAAATACATTTCGTTGCTCAGAATTGTAGAATTGATATCCCAAAGAATTTTTAGGATTTCCAACTAACCTGTATTTATACCCCATGGGTGCTAATTTATCCAGTTGCGTAACTCTAACGTATGTACGACAATATCAAATCGTTAAATATCTAAGACTTGAATTTCTATCTACCATATCTGATATGGGGTCGTAGAAACAGCTTTCGATGGAACTTTGTTAAGTATGTGGGCAGTAGTTAGTAAAACATAACCCCAAAGGTAATATGAAAAAACTGTATAGCTTATCATAGATCGTACCATATTTAATAAAGTACGATTTCTACGCTCAGACACACCATTATTTTGAGGAGTTCCTGGTGGACTATATTAGGCGAGAATCCCATTCTTCCTTAAAAAACATCTGAATTCATCGGTCATGAATTCACCACTTTGATCTGATCGAAGGCACTTGATGAATTTCACGGTTTGTTTTTCTACTTCGTTTCGAAATATTTTGAATTTTTCAAATATTTCTGATTTATGACTCTTCAAATAGACATAACCAAATCCTGACTTATCATCCGTGAAAGTCACAAAGTATGTAGAGCTATCATGATCGACATGATTTATCAGACCACACACATCACTGTGTACCAGCTCCAATAAATAATTAACACGGTGTCAAACACTAAAAAATGAGGCATTTGTCATTTTTTCTTAGATACATGACTCATAAATCGGATAAGGATATAATGTAAGATCTTCAATCAAACCATCATTAACCAATTTTGATAGATGTCTAACACATATGTGGCCCAATCTCATATGCCATAATTCGATATTATTTAATTCAGATCTTTTACTTATATTTTCATGTATATTATAGACATCTCGATGTGTTTCCAAAACATAATGATTGTTAGATAAAGAACATTAACATATCAAATAATTATCTTTATCATATAAACATATAGCACAATATTTAATGTTTATTTTATATCATTCTTATCCAATATCGGTAACGATATTATTTATCTGATAAGAGATGATACATAATAATATTCATTTAAAAATAATTTATATCCATTAGAGAGATCTAGAACAACCGTTCATATGGCATTTACATCCAATATCTCACCATTTCCAACTCTAAGTTGGATCTCCCATTTGTTCAGCTTTCTTTTAATCCTCATGACCTGCATGGAGTTGCAAATATAAGTCAGACTGCCGATGTATAAGACCTATTCACTATTTGCATCTAAGGCTAATGAGATGTCAATAAAAGGAAAAATACAAAGCGTACTTGAGGATCCTGTCTTTCCTTTCAGCTCTGGATAATATTTCTTCCAGTGTCCAGACTTCTTATAGTGTAGACATACATCACGAGCTACATGCGGTCTTACAGTTTTATACTTCTTGGAGTCTCTCTTTGATATATTATTCTTTCCCATTTTGATTTTCTTCGACTATCTAGAAGTCTTTGAAGAGCTTGCTCCATATTGTGATATTTTATATCGTACCACAAGTGTATGGTGTCAAGTTTTAAGGATGAGTGAAGAGTGTCAAACCCACAGGGATTGCGTTCAACTCAGACTAAGTACTATAATTAGTAATCCTAACTTTATTTAGAAAATAATTAATTAAGATTAAAATAAATAAATAAGAGGAGGATCCAATACGAGAGAGATTCTATAGTCTGATTTCACGTAGCTATTCCCTATGTGTTTGTTATGTCAATCAATCCTTATTCAGTTGCATTATTTATAAGTCAAGAATCCTAAAGTATATCACTCACTCTCCCAAACAATAGTGAAAATATTATCAATTACAGACTTCGATATTCCTATAAAAATCTAGTAATTAACAATTCATTACATCTTGTGATTCTTTGTTAACGACTTCAAAGGAACTATAGATTCTCCCGAACTCTATAAAATTCCTAAGTTATATTCTCTAGATCCTATTCAAAATCCCTCTCTTCCGAGCCATAGATTCTAAATACACATCATCTCAATTTGTGGCTAACAAACAAGAAGCATTAAACGCAAGAGAATACAAATAAACTGAATCAAAACTTTATATAAATCAAATTAGCAAACAACACATAGGTCCAAGCATTAGTTACATCATCCTCTAGAATTATGGAGTTAGTTCTGTAGGAAACAACTTTCCTTAGCGCGACAGAAGTTGCTTGTGGTGGCACCAGCTCCGGTATGGATCTTTAAAATTTTCTTTGCCTTCTCCCTTGTTGTAGTAGTCGAAATCAATCCTTTAGTGTCCAACGCTTGGAACAACCACTCGATCTTCCGAACTATGAATCAATACCAATGATCGGTGAAATCACTCACGTAACGCAAGCGCACGCATCGCTCAAGTAGTATAAAATGTATCGATCCCACGAGGACTTAATACCTTAGCTATTAATTTATGACGTTAAATGTTTACAAGTACCTAATAGATTGGTTTGTTGATTGGATTGTGATTTTAAACTAAAACAAGTAAATAAAACAATGCGAATGTAGATGAAAGGAAAATTCAATATTATTAAACTATCTAGGGTTTTGAATCATTCCAATATCTTTTAAAGATGAAGTGGTTATCTCATGCTTGTGCAATATATTGGTTTATTAACCTGGAACACAAAATTATGCAAAAACCTCTATCGATAGTCAGATGCAAACACCCAAATAACCTATTAATCAAATGTCTATGTTAACCAAGTTACCTGAATTCATTAAGACTAAGTTCCAATTATGGCTACCCCCGCCCGACAGGTATATGTCAATCCTGGAAGGAAATCTATTAAGGGGTATCTAATCCTTAAGGAAGATCATGGGCTATTAAGTCTAAGGCTGAAACCTAAAATTCCTTCGTCAAGTTTATTTTAAGTTTACCAGATCAATCTTATTAATGGCCAGTTAACAAGAAGCATTAAGCTTAAGACTCAATAAATAAACCTTTATATTACCCATGACATAAACTAACCCCTTATAAACCGGTGATATTGGAATTCATCACAACCCCAGATATAGTATTTAGTTACAATACATATCTAGGACTATTATAAACTTAATGAAAGAAAATGACATAAAATAAAACTTGAAATTAAAAAGATAAAATAAACAATAAAGAAAATGATGGGGTTAGAGGGTCCACTTTTATTACTTTTATTTTAGATATTTCTCTTATTATAATTTATTAACTTTGCATGACATTACCAACCGACCATATAGGCGGTATCCTGATTAAGTCAGATTTATGATTAATTCCAACTGACCATAAAGGCGGAATCCAATTTATTCAGGTTAAAATCAATTTAATTAAGTCCAACTGACCATAAAGACGGTATCCCATTAAGTCAGGTTTTAAATAGTTTATATATTATAATTAAGGGAGATTAATCTTAAATATTAGTAATAAAAGCTTAACCTTTTATCCCAGCAGTGGGGAGTTACCTCCTCATACTGAAAAATAAAAATAAAGACTGAAAAGTAAAGTAAAGAAATAACTTTTACTTAAAATAAAAAATTAAATAAGAAAGTTGTAAAGAAACAAACAAGATACAATCTTCTTAGTATTCTTAAGGAAATTCCCAGAAGAAAGTATGAATTTTCCTTCTGATTTCAGCTTGAATTTATAGGCAAAATTCGGCCCCGCGCGTCGCGACACAAAACCCTTGTGCGTCGCGACGTGCCATTGATTCGACGAGATCTTGACACGTGGCTGTCGACAGAATAATTGGCTTGGCGTCGCGACGCAGAATGCTTTGCGCGTCGCGACGCTGACATCAACAATGATGTGTATTGTCGGCAGCATGAGATGATGACACGTGTCCGGCACATGTTAGCAATATTGCTGTGATGTTGACACGTGGCAGACGCATGTTAGCAAGTGCACATGATAGCAAGTTTCTCTAATTTGACACGTGTCTAGCGCACGTTAGCGGTCGCGACGGAGAAGTGTTGCGCGTCGCGACGCAGAATTCCAATTTTGCCATTTTTCATCCGATTTTCACCGTTTAAGCCCTGATTTGATTCCAGAGAGTCCTGTTATTTTATTTATCTACAAAATATTCACAAAACTCAAGAAATTATATAAAATATTAAGTAAAAATGGGCGGTAAATATATCAATATTTACCGCTTATCACACACCCAAACCTAACATTTTTCTAGTCCTGGAGCAAAACAACAAAATACAATAAACAACTTTAAAATAAAATTAAACTAAGCCACTTTCGTCGGGAGAACGGTTGCATTTAGCGTATGCAACAAGCCTTTAAACCCCTAGGTGTCCTTAGTGGACGAGTTGTAGTCTCGTGAGGTCTTACATCAACGATACCCACAAACATCAATCTAATGCACACAAAAGCAAAAAGACAAGAGAATAGAGAATAAACAAGTTAGTGACTAAACAAGTGAAACTTCTTATCCAAGTTAATAGTTGTTTTCTTTCTTTCTAAATTATCAAATAAATAAATTCTCCAATTATTTTTACCATTCTCCATATACACAACCAACAATGTATTAATCGGCTCATTGTGCCCATATTATTCATAAGTATAGTTGAAAAGAGAGTAATATTTTTGTTCTAAAGTTATATCAGAATTCACACATTTTTAGCAATGTAATTTTTTTTCTGATTTTTTTACAACATCTTCAATCCATGTAGCAAGCTTTGGGCCAGTGACTCCCAAGCCAGTTGGCTTTATGGCACTAAGTGTTAAAACACCCTTACAGACTTAATAACTCGGATTTCAGATATCTTTTTTTTCTTTTATTTATTTATAATATCTTCAATTCATGTAGCGAGCTTTGGGCCAGTGACTCCCAAGCCAGTTGGCTTTAGAGCACTAGGTGTTAAAACACCAATACATACTTAATTACTCGGATATCAGATGTTTATTTTTTTAGATGATTCCTCAAATTAAACTAGAGCACTGAATATTACAAACTTTTTAATTACAACTCATGGCTTTATGTTACCATGCATGTTGATAATACTTGTCCACTGCGTATATGAAGACCCAATTTAGTCAGTATTATGGAGAATTCAAAAATTAAATAATTCAAAAGGAAATAAACAAAAATTAACTTGTTACGAAATAGGTTGAGATACGTCTCAGGAGTGGAAATTCCTTACTTAGCTATCTCACACCAATTTCACCTAATTATCAAATTAAAAACACAAAATATTTTTTAATTTTTTTAATTTTTTTTGAAATTTTTTTACTAAAAACCAAGCAAAAACAACACAACGAAAAAAATAAAAACAAGATATTAATCAACTATTCCCCTCCCCAAACCTATTTGAGACATTGTCCCCAATGCCTAAAAAAGTAGAAGAAGAGTTTAGAGGATCGTACCTGGTTAGCTGGTATTCTACGTCTAAACAGAAAATTAAAGGTTAAGATCCAGGTTAATCCGACCCTTTTTACCACGATCATTATCAGACCAGTTTATCTTGGAAATGATAGGATAAATTTGTGGTTCAAAGGCTAAAAATTGGTCAATTAAATCATTGGCAGTTCTGGCAGTGAAGAGGATATCTTTTACAGGTTTTGACACGAATCCATTTCTCTGGGCATCATCAAGAAACACACAAAGAAAGTCATAAAATCCATCAACGTTAAACAGTCCAATTAGTTTCTGGTGTATGTTCAAGTTCTCCCAAGATAGCACTGTAAATATTTCATCCATCGTGCCCAAGCCACATGGCAAAGCAATAAAAGCATCAGTATGGTTAATCATTTCAACCAGTCGTTCAGACATACCTGGCACGATAAGTTTCTCTCTGTTTGATGATCCTATCAGATTCGCCTCTGCCAAAGGTTTTGAGATGATTCCCAGAACTTGACTACCTCATTCCTGTACGGCCCTTGAAACGTACCCCATTAGTCCAAGATTTTTACCGCCATATACTAGATGCATATTCCTTCCAGCTATGACTCTACCCAATTTCTATGCTGCCTCAACATACTCTGGTTTAGAACCAACACTAGTATTGTAAAACACACAGAGTGTTAACAACTCGTCTTCTTGAAGTTGCTTCCATTTTTTTTTCTTTCTCAACTCTGGATGTCTTGAAGAGTGCTATGACGAGCAGAATTTATAGAACTTGAAAATGGGTGAGTAATACTAGCACTAGTATATGCCAAATGACAATTATTAACTAAAAAGTAAAATATATCGTGAAAGTCAAAAAGTCTGGATCATGTCGGAGAAAATAAAAGAAAATAACAAAATAAATCATGATTAATAGTTAAAGACAAAGATATAATAATATTTACAAGAAGTAACAGTTTGATTGACATCTATGCGTCAGGGACAAGCTTCCCATCCAATTTTCTTATAAATTGGCAAACAAGGTCTTTTAAAGTCAGATTCCCGAGACTTAAATGTTGTCTTTCTTTTCAAAATTGTGCATATAACATGTGAATTGCGTGATGTACATATCCAATGAGATGCGTCACAAAAGTCAATGATATGTCATCCAAAGACTCATTACTCAAGCCATCCCTAATGAATTTAATTTTATCTTCACGGTTATCAAACACCATTCCTAAAGAACGACAATGAGTATTACATGTCATGCGTTCACATTTATAGCAAACACCCATTCTTTTAGCTATTCTTTTCTTAGCATATGTGTTTCTTCCTAATAATCCAATCAGACCCGTGCTTCAATAATCCAACAAATGTCATTAGGAATACCTTTGATCATCAGGAGTCTCATTTATTCCATGCGAGCTGTGTAGACTTTCATCAAAGAGTTTAGAGGGAGAGAAGGAAATTACTTGTGAAGATTTACGAGAACGTCTTCTATCATGTAATTTGACTTTACCTACACAAATAAAACACACAAAAATAAAACACACCAAATCTTAATATATACACAAATTGTATGAGTTGCCTCCTTGATAGCGCTAAATTTAACGTCGTCAGCTAGACATGACTGCCCAAACGTTAGGTTGGATCTGAAAGTGTGAAACTTTCTTTTTATCACTCAAATGATTCTCCCCAGTAGTGCTTGACACGCTTGCTCTTAACTTTGAAAGTTTTATTGGAGTTGGGATCATATAACTCAACGGTTCTATCTGATAAAACTTGGGTGATTAAGAATGGACCTGACCACCGTGATTTTAGATTCCCAGGGAAGAATTTCAATCTTGATTTGCTAAATAATACCTACTGCCTCAGTTCCAGTTTTATGCGCACTAACTTCTCATCATGTCTCTTCTTGGCCTTTTCTTTGTACAGTTTGGCATTCTCAAAAGGCTGTATGTGAAATTCCTAAAATTCGTTAAGTTGGTAGAGTCGTTTCTTTTCAGTTGCTTGCTGTTCAAGATTTAACTTGTTCAGTGTGCAGTACGCTTTATCTTCAGGCTCCACAATGTTGGTTTCTATTAAGGTCCCAAGATCATAAACAAGCATGAAATATGTGCGAATACAAATCAACGAAGTTACGGAATACTCACATCGATCAGTTGAGCGACGCGGCAACGAACAAAACTCGAACTTCTGCCCATTGGACTGCTCGGCAGTGAGCACTGTCACAGCTCACTGGTTTCGGTTTTGATCTCCAAGAATCAAGCTCCAAGCTTTGTCGAACGATTCCCGGCTCATGGGTGGACTTCACTATCACCTTCGTATGTCTATCAGAGTGCTAGCTCTTGTGATTTTTGCCACAAAAATCACACACTCAAGCTTCCCAACTCACGGTTTTGACAGAAACCAGTGAGCTAATTTTCAGCCCTTTTGGGCGTGTAGAAGATGAAGAGAATGGAGAGAGAGAGAGTTGTAATTGTGTTGTGTGAGTTGTTAAAAGAAAAGTGTATCTAATACACAAAAATTAAATTCAAAACTCAATTTCCAAAAGTCAAATATCAATTAAAAATTGATAAATGTCTTTCAAGCTTTCAAAAGTTTTTCCATCAACTCACATCAAGTCACATCACTCAATCAAGTGACAACTTGTCACATCACTCAAAGTGACATTTGACTTGACGCTTGATGTGACTAATGATTTGACGCTTGATTTGACTTGCGTGCCGCACTCGAATTCGAAATGCGAATGCGCTCGCAAATAATCCCGGGCTCGGGTTCGCTAATTCCAAATTAATGAATTTTCCGTTGCGTCGTAATTAAATGATTACGCCTAGCGAAATCACTATTCACGTCGCTAACGAATTAATTCTAAATTAATTCGTTCGCCCGAATTAAAATCTAATTTTAATTCCGCGTCGAAATCTAATTTCGTTTAATATATCAAATATATTAATTTCTTGATTAATTCCAAATTAACCGTTATCTATCTTTTAATGATATTTTATCCCGGATAAAATATCTCCGTAATTAATCCCAGATTAATTTTATCTCTCATATAATTAATCCCAGATTAATTTAAAGTGCGACTTATACGTCATCGGTGAATCTTTGGGAAGTGACCCAAGAGATCCCCGGATATGTCGGCAGTAAATTTGGTCGTCGGACTATCCGAACACGTAAGTACCTCGTACTACGTTTATACCGATTTACAAGACAAGGTTGGCTTCTAGCAAAGCGCCATGCCTACCCAATTCTCCGGAAATATCCTTACAGGAATAAAGGATCTATATCAGGCGTAGTATACGTAGTATTGCGTATTTCTGTCCAGTATCGAATGATCACGTGCTAGGCCTGGGGCTGGAATTGCGTCTGCCCCGTACGAAGCACATGTCGGATGTCTGGTAACTAGTCTCTATAATCGGATAAACATGACCTTGTCATTTTATCCCGATGACTGCAGTACTTAAGAGTACTAGTACCGTATCCTACGTGACCATCATCTCCATATGACTGGAGTGACACTTCCGTCTTGACATCACACCCAACACACTACGATTCTCAATATACCCAGCATTGGCGTACATAGAACCTGTTAAAGTCCTGGACTACCGCAACCAAAGTATATTGATTGTCGCAAGTATTAGCGGTGCAAGTCTCAGGTTAAGACCAAATACACCTACCATGATTTCGGACTTCCATAGACACATAGTCATACTACCAATGGAATTCCGAGGGGGTCTATCCAGAGTGAAGCTGTTTCCCGTACCATCGGTAAAACACAACCTCCTATTACACTTGCATGAGTATCCTATACCCAAATATATGAGAACTATGTCGTTGTGCCCTCGCAACGCGCACAAGTGTAATACTAGTCTTTTACATATTTATCGATGTTCAATCTCGACAATACTCTGATTAGGGATATTTAATGATTTATACTTCGTGGACTGATACTGTCTCATATCATTCTCCGTTCAGGAACAAATCATAGGAACCTCTTATCATTTATACATCTAGGTGATCTAATCACAAATGATAAGAGTGCAATCTCCTTTGTCACATAGTTAATTTGTACAACAACACCATGATCTGTACAAATAGTGACGCTATGGGTCATAATTGTCCAACAATCTCCCACTTGGCCTATAGCCAGACACCCGAGTGTCTACCACCCGAACTATGTACAAATAGTGACGCTATGGGTCATAATTGTCCAACAATCTCCCACTTGGCTCAAACTGCTGAGAAAGGCTTTCGTCTGCGAATTTGCATGATTATCGTTTGATGCGATTTATTCGATCATCACATCGCCACGATGTATGATCCGAACGAATCAGATGAATTTCGAAGTATGTATTTGGATCGTTGATGAGACCATTAATTCTTTAGCCTGCGCTGACGCATAGCTTAGCTGCTAACAAAACTATATCTAATCTAATTAGATTTGTTTATCGACCCAGAAGGCTTCTATTACCGCCTCAGCTGCAGCAATAACCCGCATTTGTTGTTTATACAGTAACAGTATCTTGCTTGGAATATTTCCAGCTTACTGTACCGTTATTCAAACTGTATAGTGCCGTTTGTGACTTATAGTTGTTTTATCGGTTTAGGAAACTTGCAGTAGTGATCCCAGTCACTTCAAGTTCTCATTCTCCACAGATTAAGACAGCATCCTTAGATCTCTAAGATACTAACGGATGTTCTTAACATCAATCCAGTGACTATCACTTGGATTGGCCTGTTTGTGAATCCATAAGCTCAAAGAGTATGAGACACCAGGTCGCGCACATTTTTCAATAAAGAGTTCTCGGAGATTATTTATGAAAGCCAAGCTTTCACCGATAGTTAATTATGGGAATATCATTTCCAAGAAATGACATATTATTATCATTATTTATAGGACAACCACTGTCAGTGCGCTCCCACTAACCCTCTTATATACACAAGAATCATTTTCGTTTTGAATTAAATCATAAACCATTATGATTACATCAAAATGATAATTCCAAGAACCTATGCTTGTTATAATCCAATCATGGATCGTATGACCCGCAAACCTCGTTTGCTAGTTTTAATACGACAAAACCGACAGGATGTTGTAAACATCCTCCAAAAGGTTTCCTTTTCAGGAAAGCGATTTTCCCGTTAAGCTGTCATATTTCATAAATGAAACATGCAGCATTAGCAAGCATTATCCAAATGGATTTACCGTGGCAACATGTAAAAGGTTGAATCGTAATCAACACAATGTTGATAACGATACCTTTTCGCTAAAAGCCTAGCTTTATACGTTGGTATGTTGCCATCCATGTATATCTTCCTTGAAGACTTATAAGTACCATTAGGCACAATGCCTTGCGGTACATCAACTAGTATCAAAACTTGTTGATATACATGGAATCCATTTCGGATTCATGGCACTTTGCCATAATAAGGGAGTCGATACCTTGTATCACTTCCTCGTACGTAGTCAGTTGGTATTCCTCAATAAGATAGACAAATTTATGAGGTGAGATCAGAAACCCATACCCCAGGTTGCTTTCTGACTCTCTCTGAACTACGTGGTTCTTGTGTATTCGAAGATTACTGGTATAGTTTCATCATTGATGAACTATTTGTGTTCCATTAAGGATCGGTGCCTGAAATAGTATCACTCCGATTTTCATCGAGTTTTTACTATCCTCCCACTTACCACTGCATATCGGTATTCCTCTTAGGAAAACCGCATGGCGAGCAACAATTACATTGTTCTCAAGTGAGTTGTATAAGTACAATACTTTGGTATCCCTAGGATTACCTACAATTGGCACTTATCCAATTTGGGTTCTAGTTTGGTATCATCCAAACATATGCCTAGCATCCCCAAATCATCAGGAATGTGAAACCTGGTTTCTTTCTTGTTCATATCTAATATGATATCTGTCAAACATATTTTTATGGAACCTTATTCTAAATAAGTTCTGCACTGTTAATGCTTATCCGTTGAAGGAAATGGTAGCTCAGAGTGACTCATGATTAACCTTATCATGTCCAACAAAATTTAGTTACTCAGTTCGGACACACCGTCAAGTTGACGTGTTCCGGGAGGAGTTCTCTTTGAAAGAATACTATAATCTTTCAAGTATTTTAGAAACTTATTGCTTAAGTATTTTCCATTACGGTCTTACCGTGACGGTTTAATACTTTAGTCGATCTGTTTGTCTATTTCGTGTCGAAAACTTTAAAAATTTCCGATTTATGCTTCTAAAGAAACACATAACCATAACGTGATGCCACATCCGTAAAGGTCACGAAATATTGATATCCATATCTAGCCTAGCTAGACATGGGCCCACTTGCTTCAATATGAACTAGGGATAACAGATCGGTGGCATTTACACTTTTACCAAGTAAATAGTGTTTTAGGCACTTTGCCCAATGAACTAGATTCGTAGACTTTATTTGAATGGAATCAAATCAGTCCTAGTACACACTCTTCGAAAGTGTGGATATACGAGTCTTGTTTGATTGTGTCCCAGACAACAATGCCATAATTAAGTTTCATCTGATCAAATCAGTTGAGCTATTTGTTTGTCATTTTATCCGTTTGAGATTTATTTATATTCAAAATATAAATTCTGTTATTCACATCTAATGTGTTTATCTCAATATCATCTTTATATAATGAAACACTTTAGTGTTCTAGAATATAAAGGTTCACCCGCAGCGGGTTAAACACTGATATAGAGATAATGTATCTAGTCAAACTAGTTACATTATAATAGTTTCCTAATTTAAGTACATACCCGAAGGTAGTTCCTAAACTTAGGTATCTACGGTTGAAACAACGATTTTCGTCCCATTTCCAATCGCAGATTAATCTTAATTAAAGTCAGTATCATGTTCAAAACATATTCTGAACATCAATATATATATTTTATGTTCCACACTAAGTATCTAAAATCCAATTTTAATACTAGTAGTGAACATAATGATGACAAACATATTTGAAGTCAGAGCCTTGCTCGTTCTTCAATTCCTTCATGTTTGCTTTGTCCAAACGGCAGTCATGCTTCCGCGATCTTGTTTGCCATAATTTAAGCAGATATTTTGGGATATGTCTTTTATCTTCCTAGAAGATTATAATGATTTTGCCTTTGCCCTTTTCAACACTCCAGAAGCCTTTGGCCAAGCCTTGGCCTTCTAGAATATCGAAGTAAGGTGCACCTTGCGCTACTTGCCTAATTGCAAAGTTTGACTTTATCTCATTGAGAATAGTCATTAACTCTCCAAGAGTTATCAATTGCAATTATAGTACTTCTAAAATCTAAGTATAGATTTATGAAGATCCTTCAATTTCAGTATCATACTTTAAGGATCTAATCCTTAGTTCTGATTCAGAAATTAAGGAGTCTACTGCAACAAGCTTAATGAATTAAGCACTAAAGTTATCATCACATAAATCTTCCAAAGATTATGCTCTACTATTTGCTTAACTCCGAGCTTAGGAATAATATGTTATTTTATCAAATAAAGTAACTTATTATTTTCCAGGACCATCCTGAAATTTATTCCCAATTTGAAAATTAAACCATTTAAATACATTTTCCCTAGGATTATGTTTTAAATGTCAATCTTTCAATTTTATCTTGATTTTAATAGTCCAACTATTTAATCAACGATTTAGGTACTATTTATTATAATGATTACCATAGTCCAACTATTTAATCAACTATAATTTAATAGATTAAAATCAATTATATTGATTACTATAATCCAATTATAAAATCAACTATAAATGAATTGTTTGAATATAGTCCAACTATTAATTAAAACAACGTTAAATATTAGTCCAACTAACATTTAATTTATAACGACGAATGATATTTGTTTGAGCGCGTATGGCAAGTAATTTAACGAATATTGCAAATTCAATTCTTGCCTCACATTATTTTTCGGCGAGCCTCTAACCCTCTGTCGAGTACTTGGGAAACTGTGTTTCCTAGTGGGCTAGGATCCCGTTAAATATCATACAATCTTGACTTTGGCCAACAAATTGTATGATAATTAACTAGGTAGATCTCTAAGATCGATTGGATCCAATCCAATTCCTAGATCCGGTAGGGGACATCCAAGTCCGAAACATATATCTATATATGCCAATACATCCAATGTATTACCTAACCTTTTTCCTCTGAATCAACTAAGCCTTGGCTTTGTCACAACAAACTTAGTGATCCCAGTTAAGCGCAACCCATTGACCATGGAAAGCTTCGTAATCAATGTCGATGGACAAGAAGTGGTCTTGACTTTGGCCAACAAACCACAACTTGGACAAGACACCAATATGGAACAAAGCTCTCGTGATTCAAACACATCCTCGACAGACAAAGGCCTTGACTTTGGCCAACAAGCCAATGCCAGTCTCGGATCTTGAGTGAGAATCACTCAATGGAAGAAAAGACGTTTAATATTTTGCGAGGGTTTTTCGAGTGCAAATTGGCAACCAATTTATTATCTTTGTTAAGGTCTCATCATCATACACCCTTAAACATGCATTCTAAATACATAATAAAGCGCGTATAAATAAAATAATAATGATATGCGGATGGATATTTTACACATTGATCCTAGATCAAATCTCTCCATTTCTCTCTCCCGCTAGCACAAATATTTCTTATACCCGTTACACTACACTTCTAAAAAAACCTCATTTACATTGAGGGGAATAGGTGAGAAGAGAATATAAAGAATATGAAGGTATACAGCTGGACACGCAGGTCCAATTAATAAATCAAATTTATTACAATAATTTCTAAAATTGTCCCACCCATCTAATATCCATACGATATACATTATTCATGCATCGCAACCATGTTTTCACACAAGCATGTTATCAATCAATCTAATCAAATTAATTAATCTGATAATTAGTGATCATCCAATGTTCAAACAATGATTTGATTTTGCTCGAGTCAAACTCGTTTTGCGAATAAGTACTCAAAGTACATATTCTCGAATTAAATTAAACTACATAATTAAATCCAATTCAATATGCATTTAATTCTAATTCGCTTATTTAATTCCAAATTAAATATCACACTTTATTTAATAAACCTTTACGATTCAAATTCCAAATTTAATCGCTACGGGTCTCAAAGCCCGATTAACGTCCAACGTCAATTTAATAAAAGTCCAATGGGCTTTTAATTAATTTCTTAAGGCGTAGACTTTTGGTCAACTCTGGTCGAACCCAATAACCAAAGTCCAATCCGGGAGTTACCCCATAAGCGCATAAATCAATCTTGGCCCATTAGGCCCAATTAAACTTTAAAGGTCAATTTCTCACATTTGGGCTTTATGGAGCGGTTTTGGGCCCAATTGGATCCAACCAATTTTGCCTAAACCCAACTTTGTACAACAAAGCCCAACAAGCCCAATAACAACACTTAAGCCCAATTTCACAAAATAGGCCCAAAATAATTAATCATAAAATTCCAAATTCCCAATTTAATTACCAAAGTGTATAACATGATTAATTACCCAAATTAACATTTCTAAAACATCAATTAGCACTAATTAATCATGCCTTTAACATTAAAACATGTCCAACACATTTTAACAAAAATCAAACCCAATACATGCTCATCAAGGTCTCGGCAATTAGGGTTTTGTCCAATTCAAAAATTCAATCCAATTAATTTTCAAATCAATAATCCCAACATGATTCTAACTCATCCAATGAATCAACAAATCAAAATTCCAAGACATTTAGGGCAACTCATCTCTCGGCCAAGCCAACAAAATTGGGGAAATTTGTTCCAAACAAAATTTCTTGAAATTGATCCAATCAATCTTCAATTAAAACACATTTAAGCATATTCATTCATCCAATTTCACAAAATCATGCTCAAAATCTATTTACCCAAATTTTAAGCCCTAAACTTTTTCATGCTCAAACCTTGCTCTAGATACCATTGTTGGTTTCTATTAAGGTCCCAAGATCATAAACAAGCATGAAATATGTGTGAATACAAATCAACGAAGTTGCGGAATACTCACATCGATCGGTTGAGCGACGCGGCAACGAACAAAACTTGAACTTTTGCCCATTGGACTGCTCGGCAGTGAGCACTGTCACAGCTCACTGGTTTCGGTTTTGATCACCAAGAATCAAGCTCCAAGCTTTGTCGAACGATTCCCGGCTCATGGGTGGACTTCCCTATCACCTTCGCATGTCTCTCGGAGTGCTAGCTCTTGTGATTTTTGCCACAAAAATCACACACTCAAGTTTCCCAACTCACGGTTTTGACATAAACCAGTGAGCTAATTTTCAGCCCTTTTGGGCGTATAGAAGATGAAGAGAATGGAGAGAGAGAGAGTTGTAATTATGTTGTGTGAGTTGTTAAAAGAAAAGTGTATCTAATACACAAAAATTAAATTCAAAACTCAATTTCCAAAAGTCAAATATCAATTAAAAATTGATAAATGTCTTTCAAGCTTTCAAAAGTTTTTCCAACAACTCACATCAAGTCACATCACTCAATCAAGTGACAACTTGTCACATCACTCAAAGTGACATTTGACTTGACACTTGATATGACTAATGATTTGACGCTTGATTTGACTTGCGTGCCGCACTCTAATTCGAAATGCGAATGCGCTCGCAAATAATCCCGGGCTCGGGTTCGCTAATTCCAAATTAACGAATTTTTTGTTGCGTCGTAATTAAATGATTACGCCTAGCGAAATCACTATTCACGTCGCTAACGAATTAATTCTAAATTAATTCGTTCGCCCGAATTAAAATCTAATTTTAATTCCGCGTCGAAATCTAATTTCGTTTAATATATCAAATATATTAATTTCTCGATTAATTCCAAATTAACCGTTATCTCTCTTTTAATGATATTTTATCCCAGATAAAATATCTCTGTAATTAATCCCAGATTAATTTTCTCTCTCATATAATTAATCCCAGATTAATTTAGAGTGCGAGTCATACGTCATCGGTGAATCTTTGGGAAGCGACCCATGAGATCCCCGGATATGTTGGCAGTAAATTTGGTCGTCGGACTATCCGAACACGTAAGTACCTCGTACTACGTTTATACCGATTTACAAGACAATGTTGGCTTCTAGCAAAGCGCCATGCCTACCCAATTCTCCGGAAATATCCTTACAGGAATAAATGATCTATATCAGGCGTAGTATACGTAGTATTGTGAATTTCTGTCCAGTATCGAATGATCACGTGCTAGGCCTAGGGCTGGAATTGTGCCTGCCCCGTACGAAGCACATGTCGGATGTCTGGTAACTAGTCTCTATAACCGGATAAACATGACCTTGCCATTTTATCCCGATGACTGCAGTACTTAAGAGTACTAGTACCATATCCTGCGTGACCATCATCTCCATATGACTGGAGTGACACTTCCTTCTTGACATCACACCCAACATACTACGATTCTCAATATACTCAGCATTGGCGTATACAGAACCTGTTAAAGCCCTGGACGACTGCAACCAAAGTATATTGATTGTCGCAAGTATTAGCGGTGCAAGTCTCAGGTTAAGACCAAATACACCTACCCTGATTTCGGACTTTCATAGACACATAGTCATACTACCAATGGAATTCCGATGGGGTCTATCCAAAGCGAAGCTGTTTCCCGTACCATCGGTAAAACACAACCTCCTATTACACTTGCATGAGTATCCTATACCCAAATATATGAGAACTATGTCGTTATTCCCTCACAACGCGCACAAGTGTAATACTAGTCTTTTACGTATTTATCGATGTTCAATCTCGATAATACTCTGACTAGGGATGTTTAATGATTTATCCTTCGTGGACTGATACTTTCTCATATCATTCTCCGTCCAGGAACAAATCATAGAGACCTCTTATCATTTATACATCTAGGTGATCTAATCACAAATGATAAGAGTGCAATCTTCTTTGTCACATAGTTAATTTGTACAACAACACCATGATCTGTACAAATAGTGATGTTATGAGTTATAATTGTCCAACACACAGGCAGATGACATGCTTTAAGTTTGTCAGTGGAACTTTGCATTGCATTTGAGTTTTGGACGGTACTATTTATCATATCAAGTCTGAAACATTCCTCATTCTTCTCATCAGTCGGGAATTCTATGGCTTTGAAAACATTGAATTTTACTTCTTGGTCTCATACCCTCATGGTTAGTTCTCCAATTTGTACATCAATAATGGTTCGACCTGTAGCCAAGAATGGTCTCCCGAGGATGATGGACACGTCTTCGTCTTCCTCCATGTCAAGGATAATAAAGTATGCTGGGAGAATGAGTTTGTCGATTTTGACCAGCACATCTTCAACTACACCTCTCAGAAATATGAGCAATCTATTAGCAAGTTACAGAGAGACTGAGGTGGGCATTGCTTCTCCAATTTGCAGTTTCCTGTAAATAGAAAAAGGCATTAAGTTAACACTAGCACCTAAATCGCACAAAGCTTTACCGAAGTTATGTTCTCCTATGGTGCAAGGGATGGTGAAACTGTCATGATCTCAACTTTGGGGAAACTTCCTCTGAATGATGGCGATGTATTCTTCTGTCAATGCTACTGTTTTGCAGTCTCCCAATCTCCACTTTCATGACAAAATGTCTTTCATGAATTTGACATAACTGGGCATTTATTCCAACGCTTCTGCAAATGGAATGTTGATATGCAGCTTTTTGAAGATCTTCAAGAATCGAGTAAACTGTTTGTCTAGTTTATTTTTCTGGAGACGCTGAGGAAAATATGGAGGTTGAGTGTATCTTTCTTGATCATTTTCTTTTGTCTCTTTGTTCTCTATCTGTGGGTTTGCTTCGCTGCTTTCTTTTGGAACATCCTCAGTGGATGCCTTGATTCCAACATCTTTGTTGATTTCAGTACCGCATTTCAAAGTAAGGGCTTGACATTGCTCCTTCCCCATGTTCCTTGGATTTGGTTCTGTGTTGCTAGGAATGGTACCTTACGGTCTGTAACTTTGAGCATTGGCCTGTTGACCTATTTGATTTTCCAGTGCCTTTATAGAAGCAGATTGGCTCTAAAACATAACATCATATGTTGCTTGTTGCTTTTTCAATAGGGCAAGCACTTCTGATATTCCTTGTTATTTTTCATACTTCTGGCCTTTGTTTTGCTGTTGGAATCCTGATGCTGGATTGTTCTTTTGCCCTGAATTGTTGCTTCGTGCGAAATTGAGATGATTACTCCACCCTAGGTTGTAGGTGTTGGAATATAGATTGTTCCTCTATCTGTTGAAATTGTTGACATAATTCACCGTCTCATCATGTTGGTTTGCCTCTGGTGCTCCTCCATATGGTGAACTTGTGGATCTAGCATCAACCTTCATGTTAAGAGTATCCAGACTTTTGCAAATCTGATCCAGCTTGGCACTCAATGAAGTGACTCATGAATAATTCTAGGTCACTCAAATTTGGTCAAGTTATTTTAGAATGGTAGTCATAGCTCCAAGCTTTATCTATGGCTCCAAACTCTAATTTTATGCTCCATGTCCAACATGAACATATTTGACCCAATCACAAGCATATTGTGTTTATGCTTCCAAAGCATCCATACAAAATTCATTAGCCTCATTTCAACTTCACGCTATGTTATTATGTATCCAATACATAATACATCACTACATGTTTCACTAATGAAAATATAGCTTTAGAGAAGATCAATCTGTTTGACAATTATGACCCATAGCATCACTATTTGTAAAAGACATTGTGTTTTTGTACAAATTAACTATGTGACAAAAGAAATTACTATTTTATCATTTTGTAATTGGATTACTTGGATATATAAATAATAAAAGTCCTTATGATTAGTACCGTATTAATAAGATATGAGACAATATTAATCCACGAACGGTTTAATCATTAAATATCCCTAGTCGTAGTATTATCGAGACTGGACATCGATAATGCGGAATAGACTAGTATTACACTTGTGCGCGTTATGGAAGCTTAACGACATAGTTCTCATATATTTAAGTATTGGATACTTATGGAAGTGTGATAGGAGGTTCTGTTAGCTGTTGGACCGGGAACAGCTTCGCTCTAGATAGACCCATCGGAATCCCATTGGTAGTATGACTATGTGTCTATGGGACTTCGAATCAGGGTAGGTGTATGTGGTCTTAACCTTAGACTTGCATCACTAATACTTGCGACACTCAGTACGCTTTGGTTTTGGTCGTCCGGAGCTTTAACAGGTTCTGTGTACGCCTCTTCTGGGTTTATTGAGAATCATAGTGTATTGGGTGTGATGTCAAGATGGAAGTATCACTTCAGTCATATGGAGACGATGATCACGTAGGGATACAGAACTAGTACTCTTATATGCTGCAGCTATCGGGATAGTATGACTAGGTCATGATTATCCGATTACAGAGACTAGTTGCTAGTGATCCGATATATGCTTCGTACGGGGCAGACACAATTCCAGCCCCAGGCCTAGCATGTGACATCTGATACTGGATCGTATTACGCAATACATTGTATACTATGCCTGATATAGATTATATATTCCTTGTTGAATATTTCTGGAGAATTGGGTAGGCACGGTGCTTTGCTAGAAGCCAACCATGTCTCGTAAATTGGTAAGAATGTGGTACGGGGTACGCACGTGTTCGGATAGTCCGATGACCATATTTACTGCCAATATATTCAGGGATCTCTTGGGTCACTTCCCAAAGATTCACCGATGACATTTGACTCGAACAGAATTAATATAGGATTAATTATGAGAGAGAAAATTAATCTAGGATTAATGCGGCAAGAATTTATCTGGGATAAAATTCAAATAGAAGAGAGAAAGCGATTTATTTGGAATTAATCAATTGAATAATATATTGGATATATTAATTGAAATTGGATTTCAATGCTGAATTAAAATTGGATTTTAATTCGGGCGAACGAATTAATTTTGAATTAATTCGTGAGCGACTTTCGTAATAATTTTGCTAGGCATTATTATTTAATTAAATTGGATTTAATTACGTCGCAACGGAAAATTCATTTAATCGGATTAAACGAAGCCGAGCCCGAAGTGTGTAGTCTAAGCCAACTTGAATTTTGAATTTAAGTGGTGGGACCCACTATCACATCAATTGTCAACAAGTTGATGGAAGTAGTTGAGAGCATTTAATGTAACTTACTCAACACACTTTGTTTAGCTTTTTGGAAAAACATATACACCTTTTGGAAAGTCAACTTTGGTATTAGTTTTAGAAACTAAAATATCAAACCTTCACTTCTCTCTTTCCTTCACCATTGCCCTGAACAATATCTCCCTCTCCTTTGATTTTTGCTTCAAAAATCAAGCAAGCTGGCACTTAAAGAGTCTTGTGAGGTGATAGGGAAACTCACCATTGGGTTGGAAACATTCAACAAAGCTTGGAACTTCATCAACATACAAAGATTTTTGAAATCACACATCCGTTCAATGTAAGTTTTTTTCCGCAAACTCACTTGATCATTCACACACAATATCATGACTTAGAGACCTTGGGCATGTCTAGGACACTTATACAAACTTACCTAGCAAGCTTGTTTCCAAGATCTGATCTTCTTCTCCTTGTTGAAAATATTGTAGAGAACTTCCAAGTTTCTCTCACAAAAAATTTATTTATGCTAATATTTTTTTTCTTTTGCTTAGTGTTTGTTTTAGCTTAATAACTTGATTAAAAAATTACTCAAGCTTGTCTTTTATAATGAAACTTATGTAATTTTTAATTAATAAAACCTATAATCAACTTTTTTGTGGGCTTAATCCAATTTGTCCAAATATGTATAGGTGTGACTAATCACTTTTGTCTACCATTTTGATTTAATCCAATTAAATCTAGACAAAGTTTAACCAATTGATTAGTTCATTGTCTACCACTTTGATTTAATTCAATTAAATCAAGCCAAATATATTTATTATTACATATTTTATAATTACCAAAATATCTTTTACTGATAGAGATATTTATGAAATTACAACAAAGTCTTTATGTGATTTTGGATTAATCCAATTAATCCAATGGGTCAAGTAAATGATCAATGTTATCCAATAATATTTAATTACTTTGATTGATAATTATATTATCAAATATTATTTATTATCAAATATTATTGGTTACCCAAGTGCTCAACAAGTACATTTCATATTGTGGGACTCTCTAAGTATAGACACATTTGTCATTTAAGCCTAACTTATATATACATAATTCGGCCAGACCATAAAAGGTCTATGACATATATGACATCAAAATATTAAGGATCACACACAAAATCAATGCTATCATTTAGTCAAAGGATCACACATACTACTCAACTTGAGGAGATTTCTATTGATGATGGTGTGTACTTCCAACTGTTAGGAATCACATGTGAGTCATTCAGTATTCGCTATAATGAATACCCACATGTCTATACGAGTTTCCATTGCTCATGGTACATCAGGTTAAACTATTGGAACTCTAATTCTAATTTACGACACGTGCTAATCTTCTAGGTTATAGGAATTCGACCGTATTCCAATACCAACGACTTTGAATATTTATTTTAAGAATATTTTCTAATAGTAATATTATCCCAATATCGGACCACCCGGTGTCCAATATTACTGCATGACTATTCTAAGTTCGATGTCATTCTCAGCATATTTATATATCAAACTAATATACATAATGACACTACTATTAATAAGGTTGAAACGAAAATATAGTTATTTTATTAATAAATAATAAAATATAATGTACAATATATTTTTCGGATTGGCGCTCTAAGCACCAACTCCAACATGCAATGTTCGGTCTAGTGCATTAAGCTAAATATAATAAGGCACCAATTGCACTGAGATATGGTACTTCTGAACCAAGTATCTATTCATTATCTTCTTTATGACGAAATGAATCATTTTTAGGATTGAGAGATCGAACTACCATGAGAACACTTAATGGATGAGCATTATCTATGTTGAAACGTTTTAGAATCTCCTTAATATAAGAAAATTGATGGATAAATATTTTGTTAATGTTATGCTCGATCTAATAGCCGAGATAATATTTTATTTTTCCAAGTCTTTTATCTCAAAATCTCTTTTCAAATATTCAATAATTTTTTGAAGCTATTAAGGAGTTCCAATTAAGTTCATGTCATCGACATATATTGCTATAATAGCAAATCCAGATTCAAACTTTCGAATAAATATGCATCGGTAATATGATCATTTATGTATCATTTTTCATCAAATATTTACTCAAACGATTGTACCACATGTGTCTAGATTATTTTAATCGGTATAAAGATCGTTGTAACTTGATTGAACACAATTTATGATCATTTGATTTATATGCTTAGACATTTCAATCCTTTGGGGACTTTAATGTAAATATCAGTGTCAAATGACCTGAACATCCATGAGACATATATCAAATTTAGAGACTGCCAAACTTATTAAAAGTTGAAACGTAATAATCTTCATCACATGAGAATATCCTTATAATCAATAGTAGGTCTCTACAGGAAACTTCGCGTGCACTTTATATGTAATTATCTCATTATGTTTTTTTACGTTTCTTTATGAATACATATTTATATCCAACAGATTTGAGATCTTCAGGTGTCTGGACTACTGGCACAAATACTTGACATTTGGCTAAAGAAATCAAGTCTACTTGAATTGTTTCTTTCTATTGAAGCCAATCATGTTTTTGTCTACATTCATCGACAATTTGAGGTTCAAATTTATTTATAATTTCAGTTGCTACTGTGAACGTAAATATATTATAGATGACTAATTCATTACAATCCCACATCTTTCTAGTATAACTATAATTTGTAAAAATTTTCTTTTTAGAGGCTCTTGTCTCTTCAAGGACTTGGGTCTCTTCATGGATCACTATTTTTCTGGAACTATTGATTTTGAGAATGTGGGTATATTCATAGCTCAAGCATTATTTGTAATAAGATTATGATCTCTTATTTTTCTCTTTTGGGAAATAGTTTCTTTTGAACCAAGTGGTCATTGGTTATTTAACATGCAATATATGATACATTGACTATTTTTTACACTAAATTATTCAACAGGAACAATCGCATGGGTTGGTGTATTTACAACTAGTATATGTGACTTGGTTAATTTTGATGTCTCTATACAAGCATCACGTAATTGATTTACAATTTGCTTTAAATGAACTATCATTCGTACTTCATTTTCACATCGATTGAAATGAGACATAGTAAAAACTTTCTAAGAAAGTGTGTGGCTTACTTCAAGAAGTTTCATTTCTTTTAAAGAGAGAAAAATTGTCTCATTTAAATGACAATCTATAAAAAGATAAACTGTTAGAAGTTTCAATTGATAACAAGATTATGATGTTTTTCAAAGCATTTAATTAAGTCAGCATGACCATATATGGTATATAGTTTTACTTCAAGCAATACTAATATTTAAAAGTAAAACATAGATAGAGTACACAATATAAAAATATTAAGTAGTAATTGTCATATAATTTCCTCTCTTTAGTTTCAAAGAGATTCAATATATTAAGGTGAACAAGATCTGATATATCTTTAACCATTCTAATATTGTTTCTTATCTTTAATAGAAAATTATTACGTACTACAAGTATAAAATTAATGCTTTTTCCATATCACGTTATGACAAATATTGTTATATTTTAATGATTCATTAATTTCATCATTATTTTCATAGATATGCCACTTCTTGAGGTTATATCCCTTTTGTCACTTTATCATCATGATGATTCATGATTATTTTTGTAACATCTCTCCGGAGGCGGGATGCTACCGATAGGAGACATGATTAACCCATCTGCATAAGCCTCAAAATTTACAAAAAAATGGACATGGTGTATTCTAAAACTGGATAACCTGGATCAAAGTCCAGCATCAAAACAGAATATGTAATAAACATCACATATATAAAAAGGACATCAAGCCCACACACAATATATCAAGCTCAAACTCAACACTCAAGGGCTCTGTGCCCACATCATCAATCAACACTCAAAGCCCTCGTGCCCACAACATCATAAGTAATCAAATATTTTACTTAATAAATACAAACAACGTACTTAGCACGACGAACATCATAATAACCATAGATCATAAACTTCTAAGACTTTATCCAGGACACTTGCGAGGGTGACTGCAACTTGGGTGATCCGCGTCTCGAGCATAACTTCCAAAACTGAAGTGGTTTACCCATCCGATAGCCAACCTGCAAAACTAGCAAACTGGTTTGGTATGAGTTATAAAACTTAGTAAGTAACCACACTCATACTACAAACAAAACAGATTTATCAACTTTCTATTATCCTTTATTATTTACACATGCCAAATCCTCATATTTACATAGTTATATATGTGCCAATCTAATATCCAAACATCCAAAGCACACAAGGCAAGAATTTGAATATCACAGAGTATGTCATTTAACACTATATCCATTTCAATCACAAGAAACATGAAGTCACATACTTAAACTTTATCACGAATAAACATCTTTGAAATATCATCAAATTGATAAGTGAAATAATTTATCTTCAATTCAAAACAATCTTTCTTTAATTCTGGTAGTCTTATGATAACTTACATTCGTGATATAAACATTCACACTAATCAGTTCAGAATTCATAGCTTACTTTTCTTACATTCATGCAAATCCAATTCCGGAATTCTGACTTGGAGACATGTCTAATACCAGAAGCTTACAAACACATTCAGTCTTTTTCACAAAATCCATACATACAATAACAAACTTAGCAAACACAATTTATAACATCTGATGCTTATATCGGTGTTCAAATCATCCTTTCATTCCACCAAATCATACATAGTCCATACATATCACATGTTCTATCATACACATATATACACCCGGACATATATAAAATCATCGTGCAATCGATAACGAAGCATATATAACAATCAATACAAAGAACACATAACCCAAACAACACATACATATACGATGGCTTACACAAGCAATGCTCGTACGAGACTCATTACCTATTTTAGAATAGGTATAAGATGAATGTCGTCCAAACAGATTCCTAACCAGCTCGACTACAATACCACGAAATCATCAATCGATTAAACATACACACATACATACATATCACATGACACAAACTCATTGCATGATTTCTCATACACAAGCATATACATGAAAAACACTACTTTATCATCAGAATCGTCATACACATATGTATATATATCAAATATATGAATATACCCATTACTTCGAATTCAGATACCATAGCCTTTTACAATCCTCATATGACTTATCAATCAAACGTACTTCGTTTCAGAATTCTTATATGAAAATATTTGATACAATATCTTACCAAATAAACATAACCATTCATATATGCATCATATCAATAACGTACCTTTATCACTCAAGAAGAGCTTAGCTTATACCACCCCAACCTCTATAAAGCTAAATCACATGCATTAGTCAATAACAAACTTATTCAAATAACGCACATATTTACATGCTAATACAAATTTAGACATCATAACTTATTCCATTTGCCATTTTTATATACTCAGATCATACAAATCTGAGTATATGAGAAGTCATCATGCTTCCTCACCCAAACTTTCTTAGGAATCTCTTTCACTTGAGTATTCCCAGTCAACAAAGCAAGTTTCATTTTTATATCTTTATGATGACGCCTTATTGCAATTAGGCTTAACACTAATCCCTAACATGCAGTCTAATTTTTTATTCCCACTAGAAAATATAGACAACTGGGTTTTAACATCTTTAAGTTCAGCTTCTAAATTTTTGACTCTATCAACTAGACCTCTATGCCTCTCCCCGAGGTCATCTATCATCATTAGGCTTTGCTCAAACTTAGCTTGAGCTTCATTCTTTTCTAGCTCTACTTCCTTTATCCTCTTATCTCTATATTCGTCTTCTTTATAGATAGACTCTCATTAAACAGTTCAATATAAGCTACCTTAAGACTTTCCTCATCTATAGACTCATCGTGAGAGAATTCTAAATCAGCATCACTAATAATAACCTATCTCTCACCAGACACACTAGCAGCAAAGGCCATAAAATTGCTCTTGTCTTTACGAGACTCATCAGAAGTATTGCCATATTCTGAATCACTAAGAGAGGTTGCCATGACTCTCTTACCTTTAACTTTAAGGTATGTGAGACACCCATATCTAATGTGCCCATATCCTTCACATTCATGGCACTGGATACCACAGGCTCTACTACCTCTATCATCTCTAGACTCTCTCCTGCTATGTCTACTCTCTATAGGTCTATCCTCTCTATCCCTATCACTGTTGTGGCCACTCTTCTTCAGCTTAATAAATTTTTTGAACTTCTTTGCAAACATGGCCAGATCATGATCCATAAGGGTATCATCATCATCACTTGAAGGATCATTAACAACTTCCTTTGACATTTTCATCGCTATAGTCTTTGGCTGTTTATAACCAGGAAGCTTTCTCTTGTAAACCTGCAGCTTTCCTACAAAGTTATATAATTTAAGTTGATCGAGGTCATTGCTTTCCTCGATGGCGGTAATCTTCGGTAGGAACTTATCAAGCAGTGATTAAAGGATTTTCCTTACTATCTTATTAGTAGGAATTATCTCACCTAGGTTAAAGCATGAGTTAACAACATCATTAATCTCAGTGTAGAACTCGTCAAATATCTCATCATCTTTCATCTGGGTGACATCAAATCTAGTAGCAAGATCCTGGAGTCTATTATTTTTAACAGACAGTGTGCCCTCATGCACAGTCTGTAGGATGTCCCAAGTATCCTTGGCTATCTCACACATGGATATTCTCCTAAACTCAGCAGAACATACAACATCATGTATGTCATTAACTTCTTTGTTGTTCCTATTGTTAGCATCAAATTCGTCCTTGGTCCATGTCAATATTTCTTTAGGGGAAGAGACCCCATCAACTATAACTACGAGAGTTTTCCACCCATATTCTACTGTCATCCAGACCCTCACATCTAAAGGATTAAGAAACACTCTCATGCAAATTTTCCAATGTAAATATTTTGTGCCATCAAAAAATGACAGACAATTTAAGGGTTGACTACGATCCATACCAACTGGGTCAATGATCGAGTTCAGGCTCTGATACTAATTGAAAGTTTATAATTACCCAAGGTTCTGACCCTATGCGGAATTTAACACAATAATCAAGACAAGTCCTAATTTTTGTTTACTATGAAAAATCAACAAGCAACCACAATATCCAACAAATATAAAATAAAGCAGAATATTAATTCAATACAAAATATAAATGTAACAAATAAAATCAATCACACAAAATCAACACAATAATTTTGGCGACGAAATGGAAAACTCGTGCGAGTAAAAAACCACTCCGGGTATCTTGGTTACCGGCCCAATCCACTATATAGAGAAAAACTTATAGCGATGGTTAAGACTTATGGTATCTCTAAACTCTAAGAACTCAAGGAAATCCTCAAGCTCGTACCCCACGGTTTTCTTTAGAACCTCTGAAGTCTCTAAGCGGATTGTCTCTGCAACTCTATACACTGGAACTCCGACTACCAAACTTCCTCCTAAAGAACTCTGAAGGATTAGGAATTTTGGGTTAGGTTGTGTTGAAGGTTTATCAAATAATAATTCTCACTATTAACAAAGAAGATAAGAAGATGAAAGAAGTCTTCAAGGTGGAATAAAAAAATGTTGAAAGCTTTGAGAGATTTTGGCTCAAGGGATTTGTGTTTCAACACTTGTGAAGGTGTCTCAATGTTTGTTTATATAGGTAGGGCAAAGGAAAAGAGATTCATAATGTTATTTTGACTTAAAAACGTGTCTAAGATAACCTACTTACGCAGGGACGTTCGAACGTACTTCAAACGAAACTCAAACGCGTGGATTTCTATTAATTGTGAGATTCATAATCGATTGATTTCTCATATATAAATTGATTTTATTAATATTTTATTCTAACATTATTGTGGATTTCTATTAATTGTGAGATATATTTTTATAAAGCGTTAAGATGATTGGTTTTGTAATAGAAACTGTGAAACCCAATTGTTTGATGTAATAAAATGGGTTGGACTCTATATTATTAACACACAATGAAAATTAGAGCGAGTTATGGATATTTAGTTTGGAAAAGGTATAGCCACTGCTATGCTTTCAACATGAAACATTGGTTCTCACTCGGAAGATATATACGATGACTCACCCAAAAAGAAAAATGCAAACATGCTAGAGAAGTAATTGTTGCCATAGAGTAAGCAACTTTGTATCATGAACTTTTTATTTTGAATGTCAGAGCTTAATAGTGAGATTAATGGGCTAATATATTTTAAAGAGAAACTATAAATGTGTGGAATTTTTTTTAATTTATTAAGATTCTGTTATGTTTTGTTGTTTTTTTCTGCACATATAGTTTGTTCTGCTCATGGATTAATCATTTGACATTTAATATTTGGGGTATTGAGTTATTTGTTAAAAAATAAATATGAAAGTTTTAGGGATATTTCATATTTATGTTGTAAGTTTGATGCGTGTTTTTAATGTTTTCATCAGAGATTGAATAATAGAAGAATGCCAAATGAAATAGGTGTTATGGTGATTTTTGGGCACAAGGATCCCAGCAAAGTAAGAATGGTATAAAAGAGATTTCTGTTTCTAAGGTTCTGAGGGCTGAAGCTCGGGGAGAAGGGGCATCCCGCCTAGCGATAGGGTTGAGTCGGTTCATATATGTCACCCGACCCCGAGGAGTGAAGAAGTTCAAGGTAACTTAGATAGTTGATTTCTCAGCACTGCCCCGACTTGATTGCTCGACAAACGTCACTCCTGATTTCCAACCCGGTAGAGCTGGTCGGGGTGTTGGCTTTTAATCACATGATCATGCTCGGATAGTTGGAATCTGGCATAGGGACTCGCATTCTCTAAAAGGTTTGATGTGATGGGAGCAGATGACTAGTTAATCTTTTGACACTAGATAACGTGTGACAGTGGCCAAGAGTAGCATGATTTAATGAGATATAGACGTCAGAGGACAAGTGTGTTAGGCCGTAAGGTTACTATTTACAGAGCAGGTGGGGCAGAGAGCCTTGACATTGATGGCAGATTCACGTGGCTGACGTCACAGAGACAGTGTAATAATATAATTTGCCATAGTATATAAATGGTTTGGGGAGTTCATTGTAAGAGGTTAGAAAATTGTACTCAAACGCTACTTGTAAGAAAAGATAGCAAAAAATTTATAAGATAGAACAATTTTCCCCTGGAACGAAGATCTACCTAGACCTGGTCGGCGGTACGGTTCGGTTCTGGTTCGGAACCGAATCGAATCGGTCGATTCTTGGTTCCACAAGTGTGGAATTGGAACCAAACCGATTAATTCCGATTCGATTTCGGTTCAACACTTAAGTGGAACCGGAACCGTAAACCGAACTGGTCGGTTCCAGTTCGGTTCCGGTTCGAACCTTTTTTTTTAATTATATAAAAAATCGAAAATAATTTAAAATAATTTAGATTAATTTAATAAATAAATGAAATTATTAAATTAAAGAGCTTGAACTTAAATTTTAAAAAATTTAGGCTGCTTACGTATCCTCCAAGGGTGAGAGGAATCAAAGCTCATGTAGTTCATTACAATTTTAAGATATTTCCCCTTTGGAGATTTATAATTTTGTAATTATCAATCATCATTATCAGTTGATCCTTCAGCTCCCATTCCGCTTGCACTTGTTGTTGCAGATGCATTATCGAACAAGTCTTCAAAATCATCGGGGGCATCTTCTTGTTGTCTCAGATCAGCTCGAGTCCAATCATCCATACAAGTTGTTGCTTCTAGAGTACTTGGATGTAATGAAGATCGTCTAGCTTCCAAAATATTACCTCCCAAGCTGAAGGCTTGCTCAACCGCAACAGTGGAAATAGGTGTTGCCAATATCTCTTTAGCAATAATTGATAAAACATGATATATATTTTGATGTCGGTTCCACCATTCAAGGATTTTAAAATTCTTACTAACTAAACTTTCAGTAGGAAACTCGAAATTTATAGATAAATAATTATCTAATTCGGGGTTATTAGTTGTCGTATCCCTAGTTTTTTTATTTCGTTGCAGTAACCAACGATCCCATGCACTAAGTCTTGTTTGAATTACTGGTTCGCTACTACTAGATTCACATAATGTTCCTAAGTTATATCTTACAATATAATCATTAAATAACTCAATTAAATCATTTCTTAATCTCACTATTATTCTTGTAATATCAATATCATCTAATATTCCTAAATAAGTATAGTAAGCTTGTAAATCACTATTCAAACCTTCTAATTTAAATCTAGGATCAAAAACAGCAGCAATAAGATAAAGTAAATGAATTTCTTTAAAATAATTCAACCATTTTACCTTCATAACAGTAATGGCTTCTAACAAAACAATATCATTGGGATCGTTACTTTCAAGATGTTCATCGAGAGTACCAACAAAATTCAAACTTTCAAGAAGAAATAAATGTGCCGTAGGATAATAAACTCCGCTAAAAATTAAAGTAGCTTCATTAAAAACTTTTAAAATTTCTAAATTTTTTTCACAAATATCACATTAACTAGGAAAAAGTGTGATATTTTGAACATGTTGAGAAAAAAACTACATTATGCATCTTTGTATTGTAATGCTTGACATAAAAGAAAATAAGTTGAATTCCAACGTGTTGGAACATCTCTTGAAAATTTAATCGGTTTAATACCATTTATTTTACAAAACTTGGTTCATTCTCTCCTAACTTGAGAATATGACCAAATACAATTAAGTGCTTTCTTAATAGGATCAATGAAAGGTGATAATTTTTCTAGACCATCTTGAACACATAAGTTAAGGACATGACATGTGCAACGAATATGAAAAAACCGACCCCCTAAATTTGGTTGACATATTTTTTTTAAATCATTGATGGATGCAGTATTTACGGATGCATTATCAAATCCAATTGTTAAAATTTTATCTACTAAACCATGTTCATAAAAAATTACCTTCATTATTCTATAAATATTTTGTGCAGTATGTTGGTCATCAAAAACTCTAAATGCAATAAGTCGTTTTTGCATGGTAAATAATGCATCAATCCAATGACAAGTCACACCCATGTATGAGTGTGTTCACCAATGGTCACTCCAAATATCAGAACATATAGAAATACGACCTTTAATATCTTTAAATATTTCATTTAAAATAATTTTACCATCTTTGTATAATTTAAAAATCTGACGTTTTGTTGTATTTCGAGTCATTCTACATGCAGCAGGATTTAAAGCATTATTCACGTAATTAGTAAAATGAAGTTTTTCACCAAAGCTTAAAGAAAGATGTGCCATACAAGTTAATTTCGCAAATTCTTCTCTATTGTTTGCATCAGAATATTTAAATAAATCTACAGCACTCGTACATCTACTATATGATGCGTACCTGGCCATTTGAGTTTGCGTCGTATCAAGTCCAAGTTCAACCGCATGATGTCTTTCCATGTGCTTGATCATATTGCCGTATCCACCAGAAAATTTGTAGGAAACCCCACAATGGTTGCATACTGCTCTGGAACCTTCATCGGTATCGTCTAAATGAAAATGAATTTTGAAAATATCTGAGGAACGAGACTTAACTTCTCTTCTCCGTGATTGTGAATCGACACTAGGGCCGCTCTCTTGGGTTGGCATATTTGACATTATGTTATCGTATGAGCTTGCCATTTTTTGTTTAAGAAATGAGTAAGAAGAATAATAAAATTGAGAATGATAATAACTAATTTGTTATTATAAATATAATAAGAGAATTGAGAATAAGAGAGTTGTAGGAATTGAGAGAGTTGAGAAATTATTGTGTTGAAATAATGAAAAATGACCCATATTTATAGAATTTTAGAATTTTTTTTATACCGATAATGCCCCTAAAAATAGTCGTTTTATTACTGTTATTAGGGATATGTTATGAATTAAATTAGTATTTTTTTTTTTGCCGTTGGCCATTTTTGTGTTTTGGTCCCCAACGGCTAGTAGCTGTTGGGGTAGGGTTCATGTTGGAACCCTACGGTTCCAACCGGTTTCGGTTGAGGATCGAACCATAACCGAACCGGTTCTTTACGGTTCCGGTTCCGGAACCGGTTGGAACCCGAACCATCCGGTTCCAATTCCGAACCGGAACCGTGACCGGGTCTAGATCTACCGTCAACAAGAGGAAATATAACAAGTATTACAACTATAATTCATTCATCGAGAATCATAAATATAAAATATAAGCCTATCAACTGCTTGATGAACATCCACTGCATTCAAGTCTATTCACATCAATTCAGGTCTTTCCAAATATCGCACTAAGATATATCAATAATATTCGTTCTCATTTTTCAATGGGGCACTTGAAGTCGGTTGTTTATGTTAATTATGGAAATTTTAAAAGCACTTCACACTTGCATTTGTGTTTAATTGTGTTAGACTTGAAGGTTAATTGAGATAGATGATGCATACTGAGACAAAAATGTTTATATTTAAAAAAAAAAAATGGAACCCTTGTGAAGTTTTGATCTAAAGGTTGGCACACGTTCATCCAATAAGTCATTTTGCTTAGAGTAGTTTTCAACTTGGTGTTATTTTTTTGATAAAATTTTAGGCCATATATCTATTTTGTTATTTCACCGAGGAAAATAATAACGAGACTAAAATAAAAATAAATGGGATAAATTGTCAATAAAATGATATAGTTTTAATGGTAAATAAAAATAAAATAAAATAAAATGATGTTATTTTATTAGTGATTTTATCATCATTTAGTCTTTATATTATCGTTCTTCCACCAATTTATAGCCTATTTGTCATAAGTTTTATCATATGGTCATATGATAAAATCTATCAAACCCTATTTTTAATTGTGACCGGGATTTACTCATGTATAGTAGTAACACTCTAATCTTAGAGTAAATCTTTGGTGCAACAGTGGTATGGATGACGTGGTACCACAACCAATTAAAAAATAACATGTTTAATTTTCTTCCTATTTTTAGTTGTTTTTTGACTTTTTAGCACGAGTGGCAAAAGATGATTGGCTTGTTGCATGGATGACATGGTACCACTGTTGCACCAAAGATTTTCTCCTAATCTTGTGCAGTGGTAGCACTCCAATTTTCTATTACGTAATTTTGTGTTTTTCTTTTCTTCTTCTTCTTATTTATTTATTTATTTATTTTCTACAGGAATAATGACTATTTTCTTCACCTTATAGAAGATATGTTATGGTTAAATGTGTAAATTTAACACTGAATGAGTTGGAGTTCTATAGATTCCCTCTTGGTGCCTATATGACCTATTAGATTTTTCTCTTTTTCTTGTAATGGATATAGTATACAAGCTGATGTAAAAGTTTTTGTTTTCAATTTGTAAATTATTTTGTGCTGCTTCGAGTTAAGAATATGTATTCAACAACACTGTTTCTAGGTGGGAAAACCATGGTTGATTTTGTAATTCCTCTTAAATATAAGTAGTTTTAGGTGTGTATATATTGTTCTACTGATCACAATAAATAAATAGTGCGCTAACTGTATTATATTATTGTTGGGGTTGGTGCTCAGAGCGCTAATCCAGACCGTATTTATGTCTGATTCATGAATACGAACATCCCCATTTTTCCATAATATTACTTTCTTAGTGGTTGCACCTATTATTTTTATATACGTATTCGATCTAATTACGATTAGATTGAAACTAAATCTGATTTAGTGATATGTATATACTAGACAAAGACCCGATAATATATAATGTAGTGCGCAGTTACAAAGTATTTTGTAATTGACATTGAGAAGTGTCACTACTGGAATTATATTATCAAATAAAGTTCTTGGTCAAGATTTACTAACACGGGTCGGTTAGTTAAATCCGTTGAGACCAGTAAATGTCGTATATCGTGACTTGGTCCGATGGTTTATCCCAATGAACCATGAGTCTTAGGAGACGCGTATAGACGTGTAGGTGTTTATAGTGAATAAACACTTAAAGACTCACCGAATATTCTTAATGGATGGTACACCAATGTCAATAAGAATCTTCTCGGGTTGAGTAGCATAGCGGTCCTTCGACTTGAGATACCACTGTGGATGTATGAGAAATCCTCCACACTTATATGGCAGTCACGTCACCGAAATATTTAGATCAGACTTCCGCCTGTTCGTTGGGTGTGGACCGATCCTCATGATATCCTGTGTGTGTCATATAGAGCATAGGTAGTCCATATGTGATTAGCAATCTGTTAAATCCATGGCTGTGGTATACTTCAGAAGTAAGTTTCGAGTGTTATTTATAGATTTCTAATAGATACGTCGACGAGATTATACCTATAGAGATTTGACGTTTACATTTATATCTCTGAGATAATCTGGATACCTGTGACGGAGGGATTATACGTATGCAATGACCTCGACTTGTATAATTCAGCTAGTTTATCTGTGGTCGTCATAATTTACGGGTGGGTAGATTATGGACACGAGATTGGATTTAGTGACGGATATGCCTGAATCTAGAGAGTCTCACTAATGAAATATACTCGTAGAGCACTATGACGAATATTATAAATAATGGTGATTATTTATAAATCGTTTAACTGTTAAACGAAAGATACATGCATTAGGGGTCGAATCGTCATTTCCTAATTAGTGTGTATTTGTGTTTAATATTTGATATTATTAAATACACATTAATTAATTGTCAAATTATGATATTTGACATATATCATTAATATATGTATTTGAGATATTTAAAGTAAATATAATACATATATTTGAGATATTTGTATTTAATTAATTAATTAATTAATTAATTGTTAAATAATTAAAGTAATTAAAATATAAATATCTTACCAAATGATAATGATGGGAAATGATTAACAAGTGTATTTTGTTGACTTTGTATTAAAAGAAATGGTTGTCAAATTGAATTTGACTTCTAAGATATTTGTTTAATTTTGATTAAATTGAAAAATATCTTTTTTCTTTTTATTTAGCAATTTTCGGCCCTAACCCTACCATATATAAAGTATATTTTTCATTTGCTTCATCCTTTTTGACAAGCCTCCAAATATTACAAAAGATTAGGTTGAGAGAAAAAAGTGAAGAACTTGAGAAAGACTTGAAGAAAACTTGATTATAAAGTAAGTTTTTCAACTTTTTTCAACTAGAAAAATGTTTCTAGGGTTCTTATCTACCACATAGTTTGTTCGCACATTTTTCTACTCTCTTAATATTGTAATAAGTGGTTTGGAAGCTTGAATGAAAGTAGTATGCATGTATATCAACAAAGTGAGCTTGTAAATGGTTTATTAGCACACTTTTGATCATTTGATGATCTAGTTGACATTCTCGAGTTGTTGGGCCACTCATTGATGGCCTAAAATTATTCTAGAGTTATTCAAAGTGGTGAGACTTGTTTGGTATGGTAGAGACTTGATTGAAACATTGGATTTGTTTATTTTGGTATAATTTGATCATATTGATGTTTTTGCAAAATTAGCATTTATACCTTTTTCAAATTTGGGGCTTTTCATATATGTGTTGTGTAATGATGTATATATAATGTATATCAAGTTTGGTGATGATTGGATTTCATCTTGACTTGTTTTGAACAAGATTGGACTAAAATGCACAAGTTGGAAACTAGGAAGGGCTCAGTAATTTGTAAGAAATTGTGGTTTTGAGTTGCAATTTATAATTTGATGTGTATGACATGTTAAAATCACTTTGGTACTGATTTGGAATCATTCAAAATTATATTTGACAATTTAAGGACCAAAATGATCAAAATGCAAAGTTTTGGGGCAATTCTGTAATTAATGAAAAATCTGGAAAAAGTTTTCAGAATTCAGTTTTCATGTATACTTGATGTACAAATCATTTTGGTTGTATTTGGAAATCACCTAAGTTTATTTTAATTGTTCAAGAAAAAATTTTGAAATCGGAACATTTTGATTTTCCGCGTTCCACTGCGTTACCCGTATTACCCCTTAATACCCCTACAAAAATGGTATTTGAGTGAGTCTGATTCTAGGCCCTTGATATGATTAGCCCTTAAATCTAATGTTTGATCTTGTCTTTGCTTGATATATGCATGTTTTAATTTAATTTGATTAAATTAGGGTGTATGGCACTTTGCGCAAAATCCATAATTAATAAGGTTTTAAAGTAACTAGTATAGAGATACTTGTTTCTTGGTTCGTCTTGTCAATACGGTTAATTGATATCTGTTCTAAGACTACATCCGAGAACGTGCCAAAGTAGTGAGGGTGTAGCCGATAGAAATTTATTTATGCAGGATGTATACTTGATACTAGATAAATTCAAGCGAAAGCGGAATCCTGAACGTGCCAAAGCTCTCAGGGTTACGCAAGTAGCTTGAGTTTATCATTGATGAGTTTAACCTTGGTACGCCTCATTGTGAACGTGCCAAAGCTGTCACAACGAGAAACGGTCAGAACCAAAACCGGAGTCACAGTGAGTGTGATTGACAATGAGTTGTCTACCTGTGAATATACGTAGGCGAGAACGTGCCAAAGCCGTGAGTCGAAATATATTCATGGGGTCCACTTCCCATTATGGAATTCGATTTAATTATTGAATTCTCATTTTTCGTTGGGGATTACGATATTACGTAAAATAGTGGGAGGTACTGCTAAGTTTAAAATATTTCATAACTTAAGCAGTGTGTAATATTATGAAAATTACCGTCTGTTTATTTTCCTTATTCTAGATAGAATTAAACTTTTAATCCACTGCTTACATATTTTAATATGTTGTTTCTGACTTGACTTATGGTTGCACTTTTCTGGAATAGGTTCTAGATACTATTAGACTAGGATATTGATAGATTAGTCTAAACCATCAGGAACTGTTGTTCCGATTTTCTTGAAAAATCAAGATGGTTAGTGACCTAGTTACTAAGTCATGATAGATAATCTAGATATATATCTGTTTTAGGATATTATTCTGTAGAGAGAATAGTTTCTTGTGCAGTAAGAATTGACACGAATTAGTTTATATCTTGAGATTCTTGAATGACATTAAGAAAACCACATTAGATATTTGTTTATCTGATAATGACGTTTCTTAGCTTTAGTTACCTTTAGAGGTAATGTGTCTACACAGTTTGCTAATCAATTATTTACAATTGTTGTGAATAATTGAAAGAAAATTATAAAGCTATAGAAATGAGATGTGTATAGTTGTGTATAGAAAATATCGATTCTCACAATATGATAACTATAGGTATTGGATACCAGATCTCTCATCTAGTTATTTAAATTATTGTTTAATTATTGTTTTGATATTTGATATCAGAACTTGCGACTATTGGATAGTTACTTGTTTTTTATAAACAGTTGTTATATATATATATTTTAATACAACTAGTTGTCTCATTGACATAGAGATAAACATTAAGAAAATAT